>CAKNXH010063786.1:26167-43567 GCA_932178445.1 Andricus quercusramuli
CATATTGTTGACAAAATAAGGCTGTTATCTGACGCAAGGAGGAGGATACAGAAGAGGGAGAGATGGATCAGAGAGAATCAACAGTTTCTCGCTGACCCATCGCGCCTCTTCAGTGATCCCCCTGTTTTTGTAAAAAATCCACCCAAGCCCAAGGAGGTAGAGACTTTTTGGATAGAGGTGTACAAGATCCCGAAAACACTAGAGTTGAAGGAAGATACTGACAATATCATTCGCTTCAAGGAGTTTTGCGACAGCCTCATAAAATCTGAGGAGGAGTGCCCATCAGTCACTGCCGAAGAGGTGAAAAAAGCACTTAGAGACACGAAGAACTTTTCCGGTGCTGGACCAGATTGTATCAAGAACTTTTGGTGGAAGAAGTTTACTTCTACACACCAACATTTGGCCCGCATATTCACCTCATATTTAAAGTCGGAGATGCCCATTCCGCAGTGGCTAGTGTTAGGACGCACTATACTCCTGCCGAAAAAGGCGACTTGTCCAAACCAGAGAATTACAGGCCAATAACTTGTTTGAACACACTGTATAAGATTTTTACAGCTATCCTAAACAACAGGATTGTTCGACGAATTGAGCCTGTATGGCGAGAGATGTACGAACAACGTGGGTCGAAAAAAGGTGTAGTAGGCTGTCGAGAGAACCTGCTGATTGACAGGTGTGTCTGTAAAGACGCTACAGTCCATCAGCGCGTCCTGTCAATGGCCTGGATTGACTACCGGAAAGCTTTTGATTCAACCTCTCATAGACTTATCATCTGTCTGTTGGAAAGCTTGAAGGTACATCCACACATAGTGAGATGCATAGAGAGATTGATGCCTCTTTGGAAAACTAGATTTACCATCTCATCTAGGAATTATCGTCTGACGACGAACAACGTCACCTTCCAGAGGGGCGTCTTTCAAGGGGATAGTATGAGCCCTTTGCTTTTTTGCATCACACTTTTGCCTCTATCTCTTGCACTACGAAATTCTCCTGGATACCTCTGTGGCGACACTAATCAGCGTGAGAATAAGGTCACTCATGTATTCTATATGGATGACCTGAAGATCTATGCTGCTGGTAAAAGCAAACTTCAAACTGCTTTAAATATCGTCAAGAACTACACAGGAGAGATTGGGATGGACTTTGGTTTGGACAAGTGTGCCAAAATTCATTTGAAGAAAGGAAAGATTACTGGCGTTCCCAAGGACCCTGAGCTTGTGGATATAAGTGTTATTAGACATCTTAACACTGGAGAGACCTATACATACCTGGGCGTGCCTCAAAGCCGCATTCAGGACGTAACATCAGTGAAGGAGTCTCTCCGAAGCAGATACAAGCATCTTCTTAGACAGATTTGGTCTTCCAATCTGTCGGCGTTGAACAAGGTATCTGCGACTAACGTGCTTGCCGTCCCGGTTCTACTCTGCTCGTTTGGGGTGGTTCAATGGACGAAGAACGAGCTTAAGGCCCTTGATGTCACCACGCGTAAGATCATGCATATGCATAAAAGCTTGCAGATCAATTCGTCAGTTCCGCGATTATACATTTCACGCCGTCAAGGCGGACGCGGACTTCTGAATCTCCAATGTCTTCATAACCGAATTGTTTTAAGTACAGCTTACATCGTTGCGAATGGCAAAGATGCTCTCCTGAAGATGGTCAGAAACCGCGAAATGATTGGCGAACGATCGTTCCTTTACAAAGCAGCGGAGCAAGCTGCCGAGACCCTTGGCCTGAATTTTAACATCAGAATTAGGAAAAGTGCATTACTCCATCTAGATGCTTCCAGTCTAAAAGCCGAAGTAAAGAAAGAAGAGGTTGGAAAATTTTACCAAGAGCTACTCGACAAGCATATGCACGGAAACTTTGACAGAAATGTAGAAAACCAAACCTTGTCGAAGGAGGAAACATTTGCTTTCCTCCAATCATCAGGGCTCAACTCGGGTACAGAAGGCTGTATTTTCGCATGCCAGGACGGTGTCATCTCCACCTTAGCATACCTTCACCGCATTTTATTTAGAGAAGTTCCCAGTGAAAGGTGCCGAGCGTCTCATGCACACACTGAGTACCTAGAACACATACTATCGGGGTGTCCGTCCCACGCAGGAACAACGTATATCTATAGACATAATGCGGCCCTAAGAGTACTTTATTACCACCTTTGTCGCTCTTACGGTGTTGGTCGCGACCCTGCCCTGCCGAACGCTCCAAGGGATATAGAGTCCAAATACAACATCACTGCAAAGGAGAAAGAAAAAGAGGAGAGGTATCAAGACCTTAAAAGAGAGCTGCAACGACTGTACCCAAAATATTTGGTACGAGTAATTGTCCTTGTGATTGGTGCTTTCGGATGTGCTAAATTATTACTGGTTCGTAACCTTAAAGCCATACCCGCGTGCCAAAAATATGCCAAGGCACTTGCGAGATGGATCCAGAAGGCTGTCATCCTTGGGTCTCTTCGTGTCCTTAAGACACACGAGGCTTTGGCCGGCCTGTCGTTGTGATTTCGTCGTGCCCTGTGACCACCCATCTCACGGATGTGAGACGTGGCCATAGGTGTATTTTACCGCGGTTCTACTGGGGGCTATTGACATTTTTTTTTTAGATTGCAGTTGCTCTTAGTGGTACCCTGCGGTGGTTGTTTAACATTTTATTTTAATTATATATATGGGTATATATAACTTATATAACTATGTATATACGTATATATAACTATATAACTTGTCTGAACATACTGTATAAGATCTTTACAGCTATCCTAAATGATAGGATTGTTCAGACAATTGAACCTGTGTGGCGAGAGATGTATGAACAACGCAGCTCAAAGAAAGGCGTAACAGGATGTCGGGAGAACCTGCTCATCGATAGATGTGTTTGTAAAGACGCAGCATCCTATCAACGATTCCTATCGATGGCCTGGATTGATTACCGGAAAGCTTTATATTCAGCCTCCCATACACTTATCATCTTTCTGTTGGGAAGCTTAAAGGTTCATCCACACATCGTGAAGTGCACAGAGAGATTAATGCCGCTTTGGAAAACCAGATTTACTATCTCATCTGGAAAACATCGTGTGATCACTAACAGTGTCACCTTTCAGAGAGGTATGTTTCAGGGCGACTCTATGAGCCCTCTTCTCTTTTGCCTCACATCATTGCCACTGTCTCTCGCACTTCGCCATTCCGAAGGGTACCTCTGTGGCAAACCTGGAGATCGAAAGCATAATGTCACTCATGTATCTTACATGGACGATCTCAAGATCTATGCTAGGAATAAAGGGAAACTACATCAAGCTCTAAAAATTGTCAAAGGATACATTTAAGAGATTGGAATTGAGTTCGGTTTAGGGAAATACGCCACGGTTCGTTTGAAGAAAGGAAAACTTAATGGCATCCCCGAAGACCCTGAGCTCGTCGACAGAAGCGCTATACGACACCTTAGCGCTGGAGAGACCTATACATACCTGGGCGTGCCATAGAGCCGCATTCAGGACGTGACATCTATAAAGGATACTCTCCGAAGCAGATACAAACGTCTCATCCGGTAGATTTGGTCTTCCGAACTGTCGGCTAAGAACAAAGTACCTGCAACGAACATGCTTGCCGTCACGGTAATACTCTATTCATTTGGAGTGGTTCCATGAACGAAGGACGAGCTCAGATCCCTTGATGTCGGGACGCGTAAGATTTTGCACATGAACAAAAGCATGCACCTTAAGTCTTCTGTTCCGCGACTTTACATCTCACGCCGCCTGGGTGGTCACGGAATATTGAATATTGAATGTCTTTACAACACGATTATTCTGGGTACAGCACATATAGTTGCAAACGGACAAGACCCTCTTCTTAAAATGGTCAGGAAACATGAAGAAGCGGGCAAAAGCGCGTTTTTGTACAAAGCAGCGGAGGAGGCTGCTGAAACACTCGGCCTTGACTTAAATACCGAGGTGAGCAAAATGCATCAAATCTTATCCATCTTGAATACTCACTCCTGAAGGCCCGGATCAAGAAAGCACAGGAGAAAAACTTCCGCGAAGAGCTCCTCGACAAGAAGATGCACGGCATCTTCCACATAAATGTGGAGGATCAGTCGATGTCGTATGAGCTAACGTATGTTTTCCTCAAATCATCCAGATTGAAGTCGACCACGGAGGGTTTCATTTTGGCATGTCAAGACGGTGTCATTTCCACTCCAGCATACCGTCGCCACATTTTGAGCCGAAATATTCCCGATGATAGCTGCAGAGCGTGTCATGCACACCCTGAGCACCTAACACACATACTATCTAGTTGTCCAACTCATGCGGGAACGACCTACATCCAAAGGTACAATGCGACACTAAGAGTTCTTCATTACCATCTCTGTCACTATTACGGAATTAGCCCAAATGCCGCTCCGCTAAACGCTCCTAGGGTAATAGAGTCAATTGTCGAAAATGAGAGGTGCCGTATATACTGGAATTTAATATTCTCGACATTTGTTTCTGTTGCGCACTCGAGGCCTGACAAAGTTCTCCTTGACTTCGAGAAACGAACCATGTTCGTTGTCGAATTTTCGGCACCAGCTGACAAAAACGTCACAGCCAATGAGAAAGAAAAGAAGGAGAGGTATAAAGATCTTATAAGGGAGTTGCGACGGCTATACCCCGAATATTCTGTTAAGCTAATCGTCCTAATCATCGGCGCTCTTGGAGATGCCACAGTTTCACTGGTGAATAGCCTGAGAAGCATCCCTCTGGGTCAACAAAATGCTGAGACACTTGCGGGGAGAATGCAGAAGGCGGTCGTCCTTGGGTCGCTCCGTGTCCTTAGGGTGCACGAGACTTTGGCCGGATCATCGTATTGAATTCATCGTAGACTGTAACCGCCTATCTCATGGTCGTGAGAAGTGGTTGCGGCTGAAAGGAGGGTACCGAAAACTGGACCCCTAGCCCCCACTAACGAGACTGGTGCCAAATGAAAGCTCCTTTTGAGTAGATCAAACTTTACAATGAGCACAACGTTGTAGAATTTAGCCTTCATACTGTTTCCTGCCATTCAGTTTCAAAACTCACACTAAGAGTAAAAGTAATATGTGGGGCAGAATGCGTCAAGTGTCCCCGCCTAAAATGATTGTTTTTCTTTAATAGTGTTGAAACTTGGCTGAATTAGAGTCCTAGTGGACGTTTATTAATCCACTAAACCATAGGTCCATTTATCAAGCGGTTGTCAATATACAAGAGCCTGAAGTTTTTACATTTTCAGATGCTTTTTCACTTTCACGTTAGTAACTAGTTTTAGGAATATACGATCGTACATTCGAAATTAAAACAAAAAAACTGTTATGATAGCCTGAAAGTGCATGAAAAGAGCTTTTTAAAACACTGTAACAATAGTACAATCGTATATTCCTAAAAGAAGTTACACTAACGTGAAGGTGATAAAGCACTTGAAAATGTAAAAACTTCAGGCTCTTGTATATTGACAACCGCTTGATAAATGGACCTATGGTCTGGTGAATTAATAAACGTCCACTAGGACTATAATTCAGACAACTTTCAACACTATAAAAGGGAAATAATCATTTTATGTGGGGACACTTGATGCATTCTGCCCCACATATTACATTTACTCTTAGTGTGAGTTTTTACATTGAATGGCAGAAAACAGTATGAAGGCTAAATTCTACAACGTTGTGCCCATTGTAAAGTTTGATCTATTCAACAAGAGCTTTCATTTGGTACCAGTCTCATTAGTGGGGCGAGGGGGCCAAATTCCCATTATTCTCGGTACCCTCCTTTCCCGCGATTTCGCTGGGAGGGGGTGCAATTTTTCCGATTAGCACCCGCTCCCGGCGAAATCCTGCGGTTGTCCTTATGACAAACTTTTGTATAGATGGGTGATTTATAAATATTTTTAAATCATATTGAACTAAAAATTGTACAAAAAGTAGTCCTAAACAGTCAAAAATAATTATTTTATGAAATTTATTTCAATTTAATGAAAATTTACGTTCTACAAGAATTTATTTTATTGCGACGTAGCTTTCGTAGGATAATTATAGGTGCAAGTATTAACTATTGAGAACCTTGCCATCAATAAAATTTCATTCATTTTTTCAACTTCTTAGGCAATTTATATGCATAAAGGTTTTCTCATTGCTGCATAGTGTTGGGAAGATAGTTAAAGTTGAAAATATCAATTTTGATAACCCTTTTGACGTATTAAAAACTTGATTTCAACCGATTTAACAAAAAAAATCGTTATTATCCGTTATTTTTAGCTCTATCGTGGATAGAGTTTTATTATAGTTAGATTTATTATAGTTGGATAGCTTTAGATCCCTCCGATTTTGAAAAGAAAAGAAAATATTTTTCTCATCGCCCTAGTGAATACTCAAAAAAGGAATTTTTCAGATTCTGCCGTACTTTTTTCCAACGAAATATTAGCTATTGTAATTCTACGTGTATTGAATGTTTATTTCATTTCGGTCAATTGTGGCTTATCATGGTCAGATTTAGAAAAAATGAAAGCGTCTAAAAAAATAAGGCATGAAATAAAATTGTAAACATTGAAAAAAAATGATTAAAAATTAAAAAATTAAGACATAAAATGAAAAATATTGTGATCAAGAATTCTCAGTTGTTTTGATGAACCGAAAAAATATGTTTCTCCTCAGTGGAGAATTTTCATTCTAAATTGTATGCATATGTTACTGAAAGCTTACTGATCGTGCAATTTTACTTGAAAATGTTTTGAATTATGATTCCAAATGCAGTACATTTCACTTCCTTGGTGATCTCAAATTTTAAATCACAGGAGCTATGCTGACGTGATGGAATAGTGTGAGCGCGCATCGCATTATCCCGAAGCTCCATAAGAGGATCTAACATTTATATATGAATAATTTTCTTCTATTAGTATGGTATTATTTTCCACAAGCGACATCAAAGCGGATTTCACTGGCATTGTATTACTGCGATAATTCCTCGATATTAGTACAGTGGGGCGATGGTTTCATGGCGGCTTACCACACCCTAAGTGCCGAAACAAATCCGCCCGAATTGAAACCGATGCAAAGGAACCCATTCTATTCCGTCGCCACCCTCTAAGGTCGAGGAGTAAGAGGCGGTGGTGGTGATGGTCGTGGTGTTGGACTGGTGATTGACAAAAGAACGTGAAAAATGTCTATGGCGACTAATTCAACGCTCGAAAAATGCTATGCAGGTGAACGAACTCGTCCCCGAAACAGGTGGAGAGCAAAGCATTGTCCGCCTTGCCGAACAAAATCATAGTTGGAAACAAAGATGCACTGAGGGTGAAGATGATCTATGTACAGTGCACGTGGGGTGCGCGAAGTATAAGGGAATAAATCCTATATGAAATTGGATACCATTAACTACTTTAACCCCACACTGAATACACTATACCATAGTGCGTAAAGTGTTACGGGCGTTCGACAACAGATTCACCTCTTTTGTTGAATCATTATAGGAGTTTATGTACAATTCCAAAGATTAGGGTGGATTTCTATGGAAAACGGTTTATGTATTTATGGGCATTCAAGATTTTCGTTCTAATTCTCGAAATCTATAATTCAATAATATTATGTTCCTTTTTATAATCATTTAATTGTCGTGGATCAGCAAGGCCATTTTCGACACTCAATAATAAATGACAATGATGATATGCTCTAAAACTATTTTTAAAGAGCTTGAAAAAAGTTTACTTCTGAAAGCAAATGTGCGAACTAACCCAAATATCGCTAAAACAGATGTTTCATTTTCGAAAAACAGTTGATTTCAATTTTCCCTAATGGCTAGGTGCTCTTTATTCAGAGTATAACAAGCGCCTGGAATATTCTTCCTTGTCACAGTAAACCAAGTAAATTGGTACATAGGGATGTTCCCTTTGCAAATCATAAACCTTTTTTGTTAATGATATAATTCAAAGCAATTGAAGAGCGAGGTTCTTTGAACATCGGGATTGGCTGAAGAGGAGAAAACATTATTTAACTGTCTAGTGCGAAAACTTCTGCCATCCTGATGAAAAAAGTTTCTATCTACATTATCTGCTGTTAAGCCGATTCAGCGAAAGACGTTTCCATCTGTATATCTGTCTATATTAAAACAGTTCAAAGTCACCAAAGTTGATTGTACATATTCAATCACCACTCAGTGCTTATTTTTGTAAATAACAAATAAAAATTCCACTATTCAACTTTAAATTTCATGAAGGGAAAAACCTAAGCTTTCTTTAAAGGTAAAAAAACGAAGGTAACAAAATGTGCCTTTTTTCATGAAAGTCAAATTAGTTTTCTACCTTTATTTTCAAAGGTCAAATATTGTTTTCGGAAGAAATTCGTACAGTGAATGGAAAGGGCATTCAAAAACCTATCATAACTGCACTGAAAATTCTTTCTTATCGCCACTTGAAAAGTTCAAAATCGCCGAAATAGACATCTACGAAAATTCCAAAACTTTCACCCTCTCCCCCTTAGTGAATATTTATCCAAAAAAGAAATTTTTTTTCCATAAGCTACTATTCAATAGGACAAAAGTTTTTTAGTTTTTTAGATGCTGTCCGATGATTTTAGAAAGAATTAACGTAAGAAAACTCATCGCAAGGTAGATAAAACTGTTTTCAACTTGTGAAGGTCAACGATGTCCAACTAGGTATGTATATTTTTGCCAATTAATTAATCATATTTTTTCTATTATTATTTCTTTTAACTTTTGATAACCACCAGATTGAGCATTACTTGCCAGCCAATTCAAATCATTTAATAACATATTGTTTAAGAAATATAGTGAAATGTCATCTATGTCCGCCATCGTCGACTGTTTCTACAGAAAATGATTGCGAATTGTTTCAGATGAAGAAAAAAAAGATTTAGAGATCGGCCCGAGGTTTAGTGAATTCTTTTTCAAAAGTAATTTTAGTTTGTTCATTTTATCAGCAAACACAATATTCCGTAGGGTGAAACAAAATAATTATTCTATTTATATGTAACTGTCCGCGAAGAAAGGGACCTAACGCGGAAAAAATAGATTTTTATATTTTTGCATCAATCGATAGTTTTTTATTTGGTTTTTCACGATAAAAAATATTATTCCTACATCTGAAAAATAAGAATTGTTATTGAACTGCAAAGTGAGGCCCTCGTATGGAGATCCTGTGTTGGACTCCTTCTCCAATCGCTCCCCTTGTAAAATAAAGCTACCGCGCGTTAGGTCCGTTTCTTTGCGGACGGCCACATATATATTTTTACAAAAAAGTGATTGTTTATGATGGGTTGAATTTGTATTTATTTATACTTACGTTAAAACCAGCCTGAGAAGGGAAGTTGTTTCTACTATTTACACCAAAATTTGGATGTCAATAATCAAAATGCTAATTACATAATATACGAGTGAGTTGGGGATAGAGTTAGTTTGGTCACATCACGCCTCCTTGCTAAGGGAAATAAGTGTATTAAAAAAAAACTTCATACACAGAAAAAACGAAGTGTAATCTTCGAATCGGTTTAAAAGTACTATCCACCTTGTATAAAAATTGACTTTAGGTGGAAAATTTACCATGAACTGTGGGTTTAGTTACTGTGTTAAATTATTGTATCTTCCTTCTCTTTTAATCCAAATTAGGAGTTTGCTAGTAATGAAATAGTGCAAAGTCATTTAAAATTTATTTTCAAAGCATTTCTACTCTTCTTTAGTAGTGAACAGCTATTTTATATACAAAGTATAAAACTACTAATTTACTTTATGGCTTATACTATATGTAGCTGTTTACAGTGAATTAGTGGTTTTATTCTAGAGATTGGCAGTGATTCTTTTCAAAGCAATTGGCAACAAACTTCGCAATATTTTATTATAAAGAATGACTAATTTAGATTTCGAGAGTTCTTTTGAATGCCAAAAGGTGCAACTTATCACATTTGAAAATTACTCGAAAAGAAACAAAGTTGTGAAGAGAGAATGAGGGGTAGGGAAAAAGCATGAGGGGTGGAGAAAAGGAACATAGAAGGAAGTGAGAAAAATGGTTGAAACCGAAGAGTGGGGGTGATGAATGGTGGAAAATAGAGCGTTTTAGGCGAATTCAGGAATGAGTGATGGTAGAGGGTACGTTGATGTAACAGGGAAAGGACGGGTTGATAGAAAAAGGATGACGAGGGTGGGGTAAGTAGGTGTTTGGGGTATAAGAGCACTGGGACGTTGAGGTGAACGAATTGTGGCGGAGATAGACGATGATTATGGAGGAGAATGGGTATATGGGTATAAGAAAAGAGTAATATAATAATAATAGTAAAGTATAATAAAGTGAAAAAAGTTTGAAGAGGCTAGAGACTATGTAAGAAATATATCATAAATTGAGATTTCAATGGAAAATTATATTCTTTCTAAAGCTATTTAGGACACTTAATTTGAAGTTGAAATACATTCTTTTCTTTTGCAGTGTAAGTTTCCTGGTGCAAAAGGTCAAGAAAAAATGTTTTCAACCTTATGCACCGAAAACTCGTTGCCACATAAACTAGAGGTTAAAAGTGAAAAGAGAAATGAACCAAAAAAATTTTTAAATGTGGTAGATACAATTGTAATGGATTTGAAAATTACAGATAGTTTGTTCATTTAAACAAAAATCAAATTATTCAAGCTTCAATAAGCATTTGATTTGGTTTAAACGAGTTTATAATAAATAGAACCAAATAGATAGGATTCGTTTCGGGTAATACCAAAAAGTTGTCGCACCTCTGTTCAATGATGCATTGTAAGAAATCCAGGCGTAGGTTTAAAAGCATCCTTCGCAAATTGGATACACATATACATTCTTGAGATTGATCTAGTCAGCTAGCAATCTTCATCAACAAACTGTTCCAGGCATGAAGAAAGTGCTTTTCGTCTCTGTTTATTCTCCTTACCAAGCACTCTCCATGAAAACATTCACCTTAGCGGTCATGCACCACCCGTGATATAATCCCATAAAATTGTCTTCCTTTCGAGGCGATGCGATGCTTCGTTTCTGAAAATCGTGACAAGCGTCCAGTGTTTGGCTTTGCTTTCAAGCTTATCGGCTTTGCTTGCAAACCTAAGTGGAAAATCGTCGAAAAAAGAAATCGAAAACTCCCCTTTCACGATGATGCGAAAATAGTGGCACGCGTTCGGAACGATTGATCCTTAACACGTGTCATCAATGCTGCAATCAGTTTGGTTGACTGACGCGCTCCTCACCTACTATTCCGAGAGTCTAATGCGTTATTTATGGACGATTTAAAGCGGTCAGCAGATTTGGTGGCTGCTTTTATAAAATAAGTGCGGGAACGACGGATGGGAGAAAATTTTGGTCCTGCATTATCGATTCACCCGTATCTAATATCAATGCTTTAGACTGGTGCACTAAAGATTTATTAGAATAAAATAGAGGGTACAGGATGATCAGTGAATTGGTGTATGACGCAAATTTTCCTTTCAATCGAATTAGCCTGTCTGTCACCAGAATCTTGAGGTATAACGAGGATTTTATGATCAATCTTTATCAAGTTTCGAACGCTCGATGGTTTAGCTTGTATGAATGAACAAAATTGAAGAACTGGGAATGATTCTATACAATAAACTGTATAACTTAAGCCTAAACTGTATCATATGCCCTCCTATAGTAGACACTAGACTATTACGTGCGCATGCTAACTTTTTGTATTCATTCATTTCTTTATTCAATTTTTGAATCACTATTTATTCGTTCAAATTTCTTGACGAATCAAATTCTTGCTGAAATTATATTCTCAAAGAATGTATTCAGTGAATCCATGTAACTCAGAATTTACTATTACTATTTATAATAGTGAATGTCGAGATATAATTTGAAGATTCCAAGTACATGTTATGTAATTCAATATTTTGAAGAAAAAAAAACATAATTTTTGTACCATGACATTTGCGGGTTCTTTCACGGCCATTGTTTTAAATTTAAGCATGAATGTACCTATGATAAAAAAAAAATCTTATTCTGATTCGATTCTCTGTTCCCAACATAAAAATCATTGAACAA
Source organism: Andricus quercusramuli (assembly GCA_932178445.1). Taxonomy (NCBI): domain Eukaryota; kingdom Metazoa; phylum Arthropoda; class Insecta; order Hymenoptera; family Cynipidae; genus Andricus; species Andricus quercusramuli. The sequence goes on from CAKNXH010063786.1 coordinate 38,191, forward strand.
GAATTTGCACTGGAATATTCAAATAAATTTTCACAAAAAAAGAAGAGCGTGTCAGAATACATTGCTCAATAATTAAAACATATGCACATGTCATTTAGAAAATTGGATTCAGATACTCATTCGGCATCATAAATATTATAAAAAATTACATCATTGTAATAGAGATAGGTTTAGAACACTCAGAGAAAAGATTGGGTTGATTCAACAAAACAGTTTGTTCAACACAATTTACTTGTTGAAACTAAAAAATTTGGTCAGCGCAAATAAACCTTTGGTTATTTTTAAGAAACACAACGAACTAATTTGGTCAATTCAAAGTATTTATTTAGTTGAGCATGTTTAGTTGATTCAAACAAATAAATGTGTTGAGCGGAATATATTATTTATTAGGAAATCATTTGGTTAAAGTAACGAAATAATTTGGTTAATTCTACCAAATACTTCCATTAACTACACTAAACATAAAGAAACAGATGATGTCAGCCCGCGCCGGTGACCAGTTTGCGTGTCGAAAAGATTTTCATCGTGCGTCTTGTCGCGAATTAGTTAAAAAAATTAATGATACGAACGACGCTAATAATGTCAACGTTTTTAAAAAATGGGATCTGGAACAGTATGCAGAACATTTTGATCATAAGTACAAACTTTAGCTCGCAGGGTTCACGCCGGTGCAGGCAATCTAACCTTAAAATTAATAACTGATGAAAGAACCTCACACAATTGTATGGAGAAAAAGCTGTTCTGTCAGATTGGGTATTCACTATAATCAACCAAACTTTAGTAACCAAGAAATTTGGTTGAATCAACCAAGCATTTGATTGACCATATAACAATGTATTTATTCCTTTGATACAAACAAATTTGTGTTGAAACAACCAAACTTTTTTCTGAGTGAATAACTAACTTTTATTATACTAATTATATCCAATATTTAATCACATCACCTCGAAGTGAATAATTGATTAATGTTACTTGATATAGAAAAATTGAAATTAAATATTCATGTTATTCAATTTTGTAACAGAATTAATTAGCCAATAATGAATTAATCATTTCATAATACAAAAAGCATTGAAGAATTATTTTCATTGAATGATTCAAATAATTTTTACTTCATATTTTTCTGAAAATTTGACTGATTAATAATCCTTTAAACTATTCCAGAGAAAATTAAAAGACATGTGCACACAATATCGGAATGAAAATTCAGATGCTCATTTCAGAACATCGCAAAATTAAAAAATATACCTATATAATTGTATTAGAGGTATTTTAAACATTCAACAAACTTTTATTATACATTTTGTAGACAATAGTCAATAACATAACCTTGAAGTGAATAATCAGTTTATGTTACCTAATCAAAAGCGATAAAAATTCAATCATCAGATGTAATTTAAAATTGCTGAAAAAAAATAATCAGCTAATAATTAATTAGTCTGTTTGTAACATAATAAAACAATCAACTATAATTTTCATTCAAAAATATTGGGATAATTTTTATTCTACAATTTTTAAAAAATCACTATCATTCCTTAAAATTTAATATACCAGTAATCTTCCATACTATTTTTAGAAAAAATGAAAAAATATTCACATATATAATTTTGAAAATTGAATGCAGACACTCGTTTCACAACATCAGAATCATTTCAAAAATAATGTAACTAGTGGTATATCAAATTTAAATAAACTTTCATTATGCAAATTATATCCAGTATGACCTGAAAGTAATTGATTCATGTTTTTGAATTTAAAACCATTTTAATTCAATCTTTATGTAATTCAATATTTTGGTAAAAATTAAACAGCTAATAATTAATTAAACGGTCTACAACATAAAAACCCTCAAGCAATTATTTTCATCCAAATAATAAAAGTATTTATACTTTATATATATATATATATATATTTTTCAATTTCAAATTTCATTTATGAATATTTTGATTTATAAATAAGCTTTTGAATAAATTCCAGAATATTTAAGTGCCAGAAGAATCAATAATTAATCAATAATTTAAAACCTTAAAAAGCATCACACAAATATTTTCATTGAAATACTGAATTAATTCTAAATTCATAGTTGGAAAATGTTCAATAACATTGTTTACAATTTAAATTAATAATAACCTTTCATACAAATTTTATGAAAAATCAAACATATGTACGTATAATTTTGAAAATTGAATTCAGACAATCATTTCAGATCATCGCGAACATTTAAAAAAATTATATAATTATAATGAAGGTATTCAAAAACACTTTCATTATAAAAATTATAGCCAATATTTAATTATATGAACTTGAAGTGAATAATCAATTTATGTTATCTAATTAAAATTAATTAAAATTCAATATTTATGCAATTCATTATTGTGAAAAAAATTAATCAGCTAATAATTAATGAATCAGCTTGGAACATGGAAAGTATCAAATAATTATTTTCATTAAAACATTCAAATAATTGTTACTTCATATTGTTATGAAAATTTGAATCAATTTAATTATTATTGCTGTTCAAATGAATGTAACCGTGATGGGTATTTCAATGCTTGAAGATTTGCCTAAATCCTTAGGCAAAGGGAATATTTATAATAATTTAATTATTAAATTTGAAGTACCTTTTAGAATAATTTCAAGAAAAATGAAAGCATATGTACACATAGTTTTGAAAATTGAATTCAAATACTCATTTTGCAACCTCAGAAACAATTTGAAATTTATGTAACTGGAATAGGGCTATTTTAAATATAAAGAAACTTTTAATATTCAAATTATAGCCAATATTTTATTACATGATATCAAAGTAAATAAACAATTCATGTTACTTAATTAAAAAATATTAAATTTCAATATTGATGTAATTTGATATTATGAACAAAATTTATCAGCTAATTCTCAATTAATCAGTTGACAGCATAAAAAGTATGAAAAAATTAATTTAATTGAAAATTCTACTAATTTTCACTTTATAAATATTTTGCTTTGAATTTTCACTTTTCTTTTATCAAATTTAATTTATTAATTAACTTTTAACTAATCCTAGAAAGTGCAATTTTTAACAGAAACAGTTAATATTTAATTAATGAATTCAGAACATAGAAAGCACTTAATAATTAGTTTCATTGGAATATTAAATTAAATTATATTTAATATTTATCTAAAAATTTCAATTATTAATAACCTTTTGAAGTATTACCAATAAAAATTGAAATACATGCACATATAATTTTGAAAATTGAATTAATCTTCATATAATTCACTTTTTTGAAAAAATTAATCCGTCAATAGATAATAATAGTTCATTCGTCAGTCCATAACATGAAAGTCAATAATAATGTTGAAGATTGAATTTAAATAATTATCTCACAACATCGTAAACATTTGGAAAATTATGAAATTGGAATAGAATTATTTTAAATATAAATAAACTCTTATTATAAAAGTCACATCCAATATTCGACTACATAGCGATTCCTTCTATACCACAATGTTACACAAGATGGAGGTTACATTTTTTCATATAAAGGATTTGAACTTTCATTACTGAAAATTTCATTTATTTATGAAATAGAATCAGTCAATAAATGATTAATTAGTTCACAAAATAAAAAGCATTAAACAATTATTCTCATTGCAACATTCAAAATATATTTTTTCATTTGAAATAGCATTTCTACACATTTAATTTATTAATGACTTTTAAAACTAATTCCAGAATAATTCAAAATATATGTATATGTATATTAATAAGTCATTCTACAACATAAAAAGCCATAAACAGTTCTTTTAATAAAAACATTCCAATAATTTTTATTTGATATTTTTCTGAAAATTTGAATTAATAATAACCTTTTAAACTAATTCCATAGAAAAGTAAAAAATATGTACATATAATATTGAAAGCAGAATGCAGATACCTATTTCACAACATCAAGAAATTTACAAAAATTATACAATTGGAATGGAGATATTTTTTGAACATAAATAATTTTTCATTATAAAAATTATAGTTAATATTTAATTTCATGGCCTTCACTTAAATAATCAATTTATGTACTTAATTTAAACACATTAAAATTAAATCTTTATGTAATTTAATATTGAAAAAAAAAACAATGAGCTAAAGATTAATTAATCTGTTGACAACATAAAAAGCATTCAACTATAATTTTCATTCAAGCATTCAAACAATTTTTACTTTACATTTTTTTTTTAATTTTCACTTTAATTTTTGAAAATTTGGTTTATCAGTAACCCTCTGTAGTAATTTTAGTAAAAATTGGAATAGAGGTATTTTAAATGTTAATAAGCTGTTATTGTACAAATTATAGCCAGTATTCAATTGCATAAACTTAAAGCAAATAATAAATTTATGTAATTATTGAAACAGATTAAAATTCAATCTCTATGTAATTTAATATTGTGAAAAAAATTAATCAGATAATAATCAATCAATCAGTTTAAAAAATAAGAAGCATTAAACTCTGACTTTCATTAAAACATTCGATTAATCTTTACTTTACATTGTTCTTTTAAAACTGTACTTTCATTCACAAAAATTTAATTTATTCTAAACCTTTTATACTAATTTTAGAAATAACGAAACATATTTACATATATTTTTGCAAACTAAATTGAGATACACATTTTACAAAATCAGGCACATTTGAAAAATTATTTAATTGTAATAAGGGTATTTTAAATATAGATAAACTTTTATTATACAAATAACATCCAATATTTAATTATATAACCTTCAAGTGAATAAGCAATTTATGTAACTCAATTTAGAAAAAGAAATTGAATAATCATTTAATTTAATATCGTGAAAGAAATTAATCAGCTAACAATTAATTAATCAGTTTACAACATTGCATTATATATATTTTTGCTTCCTCGTAGAGGAAGCTTTGTAATGGTAACATTTTTCAAAATTTTTAAATTAATTTAATTAAACCCTCCCTAATTTAAAAATGTCTAATACAATGTTCTAAGCAATTTTCCGGATGTGTGTGTGTGTGTGTGTGTCGATGTGTGGATGTGTGGATGTCACGCTTTTTTGTGAACACGATGACTAGAAAACGGTTACAGATAAGTTGATGAAAGTTGGAGAGCTTATTTTCCTCACTAATATCTTGAAACTGACCGAAGGATTTCTAAAAATATTTATTGCATTTTCTTCTAGCACTCAATACTATTTTAAAAATCTGTTTTTTGTAGTAAAACTTTTTTCATTCGCATAATTCAAAGTTGATGCAAGAATATAAAAGATTCCTTGGTTCGGGACGAATCGATTGACCTATAATAATAATGCATTTTATCGAAGAGTAGGGAAGTTATGGTAATTTATATATTTTGAAAGTCGGTTTTTTAT
>CAKNXH010063786.1:43577-55654 GCA_932178445.1 Andricus quercusramuli
ATTTTGAAAGTCGGTTTTTTATAGTAAAACTTTTTTCATTAGCATAACACTAGAGATACAGAACAAGAATGTGATGTTTTTAAAAACAATGTAAAATCAGAAATTCTGAGGTATGGGTAAAGCAAAATTTTTAATTCCGATCAAAGTGGCTTCAATTTAGAATTACACAGTGGAAGAACTTTGAGCTTTGAAGAAACAAAAACTGTGGAAAATGTTGTTCAATCGGTTTCCTCCACCACGCATAGCTATACGTTTCAGCCAACCATATCTGCCGATGGAAGATTACTTTCACCCCTTTTTGTAGTTTTGAAGGAACCATCCGGACAATTTGGACCAAGAGTAAGCCAAGGGCTTTTTGAGGCAAACAATATTTATTTGCAAGCCTCTAAATCCGGTAAACTTTCTTCAGAATTACTGCAAATGTGACTTCAAGATGTATTTTTCCCTAACGTAGGAGAAAATTCTGTGTTATTGTTAGATTCATGGAGTGGCCAATGTGAACAAACCGTGAAAACTGCTATACCGGAAGGTAAAACCCTTTTACTGAAAACTATTCCAAAAGACACAACTAGGAAAATTCAGCTTCTATTCTTTTGAGGTCTGATATTAACTTGCATATTAGAAATAATATTATGAAATTACAGTCCCTCACACATAATCAATTGTCTTCACCTAGGTTTATTAACATATTCAAATATTCTTGGTATAAGAGCGGATATATAGAAAATAGACCTCCACATTTTGATAACCCTGTAGACTTTTGTTTCAAGGAAGATATTGAACCTTTTTGTGATATTTGCGGTGATGTTGCAGTTATAACATGTGCATGGTGCAAGAAGAGGTTGTGCCTAAAACACTTCTTCGAAGAATATCATTACTGTGAAAACTTCGTGCCTTAAAAATCGAATGATATTGTTTCTTTTTAACTAATCTTTCGTTATTCAAAACAATTCTAGATTAAAATTAGAATTAGATTCGAATTTTATGCGCAATTTTGCAAATGGTCAAATTAACACACACTCATCATATCACACATTTATTTTTTATTTCGTAGAAGATATATTGTAAGTCGAAAGCCTTGAGCAATAGGGGTTAGAGGGGCGATATGCGAAAGGGTACGTGTAAGTGTGTACAATCTTCAATGGAAATATGTACGTGCCTGAACCTACATACAAATTCTTTAAACAGTTCTGTTATATATGTATTATCATTAAAATCGCCTGCTAAACAAAACATAAAAAGTTTTTGAGGGGTAGTTTTCACATAACAAGGGTTTATTAACATAAGAACATGTGCGATTGTTAACAAATAATTAGTTATATTATTATTGATTGTCCAAACTAAATATTTTAATTCATTACTTACAAAAATGTCATATTAATAATTAAATTTTTTATTTATCGATAATACTAAAGGGGTGGATGGCACATAATTTTGGGGTTATTTCGGATGTGACTGATAATTCTTAATAGAATTAATTCTCAAAACTAGATGTTTGCAGCAACAAAGTCGAAAATCTTAAACTATGTGTCATATGGCGAAGCATCCTATAGGGGTAGATTTTTTGAATTATGATACTCTAGGGGGTAAGTATTCTTAAAACTCAAGATAATATCATAATATAGAATCAATTAGAACAATTTTGTGCAAAAACAAGAAAGAAAAAACAATGATACCTCTTAAAACAGTAAAAGTATCAAAAATATAGAAGGGGCGATTTCCACCCCTAAATATGAACGATTGCCCAAAAAATTAATTTTTTTTATAGTCTGGGATCCTCTTTTCACCTGCAAAGTTACAAAAAAATCGGCGTCGGACACCAACCTAACCCCCCTGTCAGAGTGATGCGACGGTCATATAATGCTCCTATTGTATTCGTCACGTACCGGGCGGGCTGAGTAAGTTCCAGTAGTTGGCCGCCACCAACCCGAATCCCTTTTTAAATATTCTTCAAATCATTAACACTTTTTTAAATTTATGAATTTTCTCATTATATATATTTTATACTTATAAATTATATCCTAATATACTATCCTGAAGTTGAATTCGACAATGTCGTCTCTTCTGGCGTATCTTATTACATTTACTAGATACATTATGTTCATTCCCATTTTCAACTATTCAAAAAAAAGTGAGATGTCTGAAATTATCGAAAAAAGTAGATTCTGAATTTATAACTTTCGCAGAGGTAATTTCAAAATTTTGCAGATTGGAATTTTTTATTTTTAATCCCTTTCAGCTGGTCCACTTGGTTGCCTATTTTCAGGTATGAAGGGAACTTTTCCAGGCATTTAAAACTGGAATCTGAGTATTTTTAAACGAGCAGCACTGAAACGGCACCGGGCATTGCCGTTTGAGTTCCGTTTTAGTGAGGTTCAATCGGCAGGGTGCAGGTATACGTGCAGTCACAAAGTTTCACTGGGAATCCAAGGTATAATACTCTTAACTGCTCATATCAAAAACTTTTTTACTTCCAGATTTAACTATTTGAAGGGTTAGCATTTATTTACACATTCAAGCTTTTCAGGTTAACTTAAAAATAAGCGACTTCAGATTAATCATACGACTTTAGAGTTTCCAGACTATCTTCTGGTTCCATTTTAGTAGTTTGATGTTTATTATTATTTAAACATACATATAAATATTTTATTATAGGGAAAAAAGCGATTATTGACAGTGCCGTTTATGTGCCGAAATCAGCACAAACAGTCACTGAAACGGCACTGGCGGTCCAGTGTCGTTCGCTAGTGCCGTTTCAGTGCTGTTTCATCGGCAGGGCAAGGTACACACGTAATAATTTCTGAAATATCATTCACAATTCAAGAGTAAAAAATGTTCTTGCTATAAATTTGATGAGTCTAATGCTGTCAGATTGTAAGCACAGACGCCAAAGATTGTTCAACTAACTTGTTTTTCTCAAATATTAGTCGACAATAGGTACTCTAGTAAATCCTTATTGTTACCTCTTAAAAATTATTTAAAAAATAATAATTAAAATACGGAAAGTATACAAATATAACTTCTAAAATGCTTCATAACAATGGAGTCACAAATATTCAGTGCTTATAACGCATTTTATGTAATAATTCTGTAGATATTCCGTTAGACTCCCACATTGGACCAATAAATATTGAATATAATTCATGTTAGAACCATATAATCAGCAGTGTCGTATATGCTTGAAGAGTAGCAGTCTTGCGCGCGTCTAATAATTGTTTTTTACATTCTCATCTAGAAAAGGTATTAGATTTGTGTAAAATTTGACCCCCCCGGTTTTTGTCAAATGTCCACGTTTTGAGACCCCCTGAACCCAAAAAACAGGTTTTTACGAATGTGTCTGTCTGTATGCATGTGTGTATGTGTGGTTTTGGTTAAATGTCCATTTTTCAATAATTATTTAAAAATTTATCATATATATGTTCCAAAAACAACTTAGATACTTTTTTTCGCCCCTTTTCAGATAGTTGGAGAAATCTTTCTGATTGTATGATTAATTAGAAAGATACAGAAATGTACGCTGAAGTGAAGGAATTTCCTTCTTCATTTTAGATTAAATACGAAACTTTAGTCATTTTTATCTGAAGAACATAGAACATAACATATAGTCGTTGCGAAGCGCGACCACCAAATCTCGCATCTTGAGCGCGCTCAAACTTTTGAGTATCCATTAAACGATGAACAGAAACGAGCGTGGAGCGCAAGGTTTACATCATTTTTAAACTAAATATTGAGCGCGAAGCGCACGTGTCTTGATGAGAATGTGTTCCTTAAGGTCGATAGAACCTTAAGTAAATTAGTTTCTCTTTCTATGTAAAACTTACATAATTAAACCAAAAGCAGGTCATAACGATGAAGCTTAAAGTGTCAGGCAAATGTGTCCGAGCGCGTAGCGCGAGGTGAATATATTATCGAGCGCGAAGCGCGAGATTCAACAGGTGTGCGCCCTAGGCACTACAGGATGATGTACGTAGCCTCGTATCAGGAGCTCTTTTTCATTTTTTTTCTCTGTTAAAGCTAAAGGAGTAATGCATTTCTCATAATTTATTTTAGGTAAATTCTGTCATCGTTATCATCTTGAAAAAATTTGGAATATAATTATAATTCAATGTATTATAATTGGCTCTTAAAGGATGATACCGAGAATAATGGGAATTTGGCCCCCTCGCCCCACTAATGAGACTGGTACCAAATGAAAGCTCTTGTTGAATATATGAAACTTTACAATGGGCACAACGTTGTAGAATTTAGCCTTCATACTGTTTTCTGCCATTAAATGTAAAAACTCACACTAACAAGGAGAGGACGCGAGATGGACATCGCCGATTCGACTGGGGTTTTACAAGATGAAAGTACATCAGAATCCATTAGGGGCGTATTTTTTCTTTCGATCTAATGGGCTTTAGTTTCCGAGATATTGAGGTTTGAGTATTAGCGCTCGAGCGCTCGACTCGCCATGGCGCGCCACTGCAGAGCGGAGACCCTGGACTTGGCGCTCACTCACAGTTTGACACTAATTTTGTGATGAACGGGAAGTCCAAAGGATTTCTATATCATTTCTATGAAGTTTTTTTTACGTAGACTGCGAATCGTAAAACGAAAATAATGCATCACGTCAAATTTAAAAAAAAAAACCGGGGTCAATAAGTAAAAACAAAAACAAAAAATCGTTTTCGTCGCTTCTTGGAAAAGTTGTTAAACACTGTAGTCCAGCGGATAGTGACTATTTTTTAAGTGAATCATGCAAACAATTTAGAAGATGGGAGTCATCTGCATATCATTAACAATAAAAATATATATTTTCGGTAAAACTATGCAAGATGCGGAAAAATGTTGAAAAGTGAGATTGGTCATCTTAAAAATATCTAAAAATTTTTATAGAAACATTTTTCTATCAGACATATAGTTTTTTTTAGTCGTCAAAAATGTTATCACAAATAACAAAATCCAATTTCACAGACAAACTATGCAAGATACGAAAGAACGTTCAACTATAAAAGTATTCGCCTGGAAAAGATCGACGATTTTTCTTTAGATCATTTTTCAATAGAATTTTTTAATAGAATTAAAATTATATTATTCGTTTTTTTCTTTCCTAGATCATTCCCTATCATAGACGAAGGCATTTTGAAAATATTGTTGGCACCCTCAGAAACGTTTTTAGGGGAAGATGCAATCGAGATAATGGATTTATTGTATCTAGGCTCTATTAAAAAACTTATATGAATTTATGTTATACTTTCTAAACGAAAGTGATAAATATGAAGTCTTATTCAATTGAAGTTTATGTTGATCAACTAAATCAATGTGAGTGAACTGAAATGAGGTAATAATGATGAAGTCAGATGATTTACTTTTAAAAACATTTATCAGGTTTTCGTAAAAATTTATCTAAAAAAGAAATTTTAAATAAAGTGGCTGAAAATATTTTTGTTTCTTGTTATACAAAATTCTACCCACTGTGCGGGCACATTCTCACAATTTTTCAATCTTAATGTTATTTTTTATAATTAAAAATAATATGCGTCCTGATGAAGAATGGTTGTAAGAAAACTCGCAGATCTTTTTAAGGTAAAAAATTTTATTTTGAAACTTTCTTTCGCATCTTATGCACAGTTTGATTTATTATCTAATGCCTTTTAATAACATTATTATTTATGATGTTGAATATTTACAAATAATATTCGATAAGATTAAAAAAACAAGTTTAAATATTGTTAAAAAAAAACAATATATAATATACAATATAATATAAATTCATAGATATTTTTAAGATCAACATCTTGGGTTCTGAACATTTTTCCGTATCTTACATAGTTTGAACGGAAAATATAATTTTATATTTATAATAAGATGCGGATGTTTCTTCTCTTTAACATTTTTTTAAGAGTGTATACAAAAAAAAAAAAAAAAAATTGCTTGTGAATTGATTTGCATGATTCACTTCAAAATTTTCACAAAAGATTTTTTGTTTTTGTTTTTAATTATTGACCCCATTTTTTAAAATTTGACGTTCATCACAAAATTAGTGTCGGACTGTGAGTGAGCGCCAAGTCCAGGGTCCCCGCTCTGCAGTGGCGCGCCATGGCAAGTCGAGCGCTCGAGCGCAAATACTCAAACCTCGATATCTCGGAAACTAAAGCCCATTAGATCGAAAGAAAAAATACGCCCCTAATGGATTTTGATGTACTTTCATCCTGTTAAGCCCCAGTCCAATCGGCGATGTCCATCTCGCGTCCTCTCCTTGTAAGAGTAAATGTAATATGTGGGGCAGAATGCGTCAAGTGTCCCCACATAAAATGATTATTTCCCTTTTATAGTGTTGAAAGTTGGCTGAATTATAGTCGTAGTGGACGTTTATTAATTCACCAGACCATAGGTCCATTTATCAAGCGGTTGTCAATATACAAGAGCCTGAAGTTTTTACATTTTCAGGTGCTTTATCATCTTCACGTTAGTGTAACTTCTTTTAGGAATATACGATTGTACTTTTATTACAGTGTTTTAAAAAGCTCTGTTCATGCACTTTCAGGCTATCATAACAGTTTTTTTGTTTTAATTTCAAATGTACGATCGTATATTCCTAAAACTAGTTACACTAACGTGAAGGTGAAAAAGCACCTGAAAATGTAAAGACTTCAGGCTCTTGTATATTGACAACCGCTTGATAAATGGACCTATGGTTTAGTGAATTAATAAACGTCCACTAGGACTCTAATTCAGCCACGTTTCAACACTATTAAAGAAAAACAATCATTTTAGGCGGGGACACTTGACGCATTCTGCCCCACATATTACTTTTACTCTTAGTGTGAGTTTTGAAATTGAATGGCAGGAAACAGTATGAAGGCTAAATTCTACAACGTTGTGCCCATTGTAAAGTTTGATCTACTCAAAAAGAACTTTCATTTGGTACTAGTCTCGTTAGTGGGGGCGAGGGGGCCAGTTTTCGGTACCCTCCTTTGTTTAAAACTTTACTTATTTGCAAAATTATATTGACGTAATACATTTTTTATTTTATGAATTAAAAGAAATGTCATTTCTAAAATAAATTGTGAATTATTCGTTGTAACATGTATATGAGCATATAAAATTTAAATTGATAAATACTACAAATAATGTCAATTTTAATTATTATATAAGTTATACAAAGGTTAAAGAAATCTTAAAGCGCGCTGCTGATTGGTCGAGCTTTGAACCGCTATAACTCCTTTATGATATACATATATGTCGTTAGGTATTCAGCCAAATACGGCATTAGACCTAATGCACTGGCAGTAGTCCTAATGCCGGCACGGAAACGAATCTACCTGCGTCGACCTTTCTTTCGTCTAATTCCCGGAATCAATGAGACGAATTTTATTTTAAATCAATAACTATACATTTACTTGGGATCGGAAAATTGGTTGATGTATTACAAAAATTAAAAAATTGTGGAAAATTTACAAATCTTTTTAAAATACATGAAATTATTTTTATCCCCTTGTAATACATTTATAGTAAATTCCAGTCAATAAAACCATCAATTTTCAAACATAAAAAAGGAAAATATTTGATAAAATAGTTGAATTTTCAACCAACATGATGAGTCTCCAACCAAATGAACTAGTTTTTAACAAAGCAGTTCAACTTTCCACTAAGCAGTTGAATTTTTAACAACAAAAAAAAAGGAATTCTCGATGAAACATGTAATAGTTAATACTTCAACCAAAACACAAATATTCAACAATATAGTTGAATCCTCAACGAAAACAGATTATTAACTTTGAAGAAAACATTTGCGTTTTAAACCAAAAAAGATTAAATTTCTATTAAAAGAGTTTATACGCCGCAGGCATGATTCGGGCGTATTACGTGCCGGTTTTCAGGAACTTAAGTAGCCCTTTATGGGCCAGTGGTGGGAGCAGTACAATAATGGCCTCATTATTGTACTGTGCAATAATGGGGCCATTATTGTACTGCTCCCACCACTATCCACTATCCATTATAGTCCGCGTATCATTGGAACATTGAAGAAATACTTATCGTACATGATAAACCTACAGATAAAGGGGGAGGTACAGAGGGGGGTCGGGGTGGGGGGGTTTTTGGGGTGAAGGTGGGGGGACGTAAATTTTTGAAATTCTTCAAAAATTTGAGAATTTTGAATTTTTTTTGAAAATTTCGGAAATTTTCAAAAAATTTTAAAAATGTTGAGAATTTGAAAATTTCGAAAATTCTTGAAGATTATAGAATTTTCTTAATTTTTGAGAATTTAAGAAAATTTCAAAATTTTCGAAATTTAAAAAAATTTTGAAATTTTGAAAATTTTTGGATATTTTTGGAAATTCAAGAAATTTTTGAAAATATTAGATATTTTCAAAAATTACTCAAATCCTCCAAAAAATTTCAAATTTTCGAAAATATCCAAAATTGTCATATTTTTCAAAAATTTTAAGACGAGCAAATATCAACCGGCTCAGTAAAAATCTTGTTAACCGGCGCTAAATGTGAATTGTACCGATTCGACTCGCCACGTCAGACCTCCCCTGTGATACATGATAATCTGGGACAAAAAACTTGCAAATCATGCCCTTGGTGTATAAAGTATAATGTGCACCATGGACTATTAATTTTCAATGAAATAGATGACTTTCGATAAAATAAATCTGTGGGATTTACTGTGAATGTATTATAAGATAATAAAAATATTTTTAAGGGGTAACACCACTCTAGGATTTTCAAAAAATCTATTTTTTTGCTGAAAATGTACTTTAGGGGCCTAAAAACAATGTGCACTTGGTCCCATTGCAAAAGAAAAATGCTAACAGGCCGAAATCTTGATTTCACCGGTGCGCCTGGGAGCGTGCACTGAGCGCTCCAGCGGCGCACTTGGATCCAACGCTTTTATATTTCTTGTACCTGTCAAAATGTTAAGTGGGACGGTTATTGGGGTTCCTCAGGTATCAACAAGGGTGTGCTGATTTCTATCACAAATAGTATAGGTGTGTCTGTGAATCAGTGAACGCTGCCAAGATTCATGGATTTTTCTGTTAGTAAAACTTTAAACGCACTTTTCTCGAAATCACTTTTTTCAAACTATCCGGAAACATTGCTCGAAGACTGTTACACATGTCAGTCTAAAATGTTCACAATAGCTTTACAATTACATTCTTCATGGAACTACGTAGGCGTTTTTGGATTTAATATCAACTTTTTTTCATAAACAATTTCGTGCTTTTTTGGCCGAAAATCGAAACTTTTTTTCAAAAGTGCACTATTTCTACAAAATTTAATAAAAAAAATCCTACGTAGTTCTCAAGCTAATGCCATATAGTTCTCAAATATTCTTTTTTTTTTGTTCCACCTCGAAAATTGAAGGAAAAATGTTTACGGTCGCACAGTTCGTTTTTAAAAAGGGAGCATACAAAACTTTCCTAATCGCCACCATTTTGTACTTTTTTCAATAAAATTTTTTTTCTGTACTTAAATAAATGCTGATTAAACCCTCCAAAAATAATTCCTATTCCTTCTGTCAAACTCCTAAGAAAAAATTCATGAAACTGGACCTCTTTTTCGGGCACTAGATAGGTGTTACCCCTTAAGTATTTTAAAAAGTTTCCTCACTTTTTCTTTTCCTTCATTTTTATAAAATACTGACCAATAGATATAGCATTTTTCTGGGTTCAAGTTAATGTAGCTTTATTCATTCAACATTAAATTCATGTATTTTGTTGAAAATTCATTTGTACTAATTGTTTGAAAATTCGTCTATTTTACTGAAAATTCAACTCTTCTGCTGGAAGTTTAATCTTTCTTGGTTGAAAATGCAACTGTTTGCTTCAAAATTGATAATCTGTTTTCGTTGAGCATTCAACTACATTGTTGAATATTCGTCTTCTGGCTGAAATGTTCAATATTACATTTTTCGTCAAGAATTCATATTTTTTGGATAAAAATTCCACTACTTGAAGGAAAGTTGACCTGTTCTGTTAAAAACTGGTTTATTTGGTTGAAGACTCATCATGTAAGTTGAAAATTCAACTTCTTGTTTGAAAATTGAACTATTTCATTAAAAATTCGTCTTTTTCATGTTTGGAAATTCCCGAGTAGAAATCATAGGTATGGGAGTGCTGAAGTATGGCATATACTTCATCTATACTTAAGTGTAGCTGTAGTACAGATTATACTTCATTTATACTTAAGTATGGCAAAAGTATCGGACATAGAATTGTACTCATTTGTTCTTCAAACATACCCTAGCAACGTGATAAAACATAATATATCATAAATGACAGCTCGTCCAAAAATGTTAGATTTTGTGAATCAACTATATTTTTAATATTGTTCCCGAGGATATACAATATGCAACAGATATACAATAGATTATTTACCTGACTGTTTATGTCATATATATTGGTAAGAGATCCCGAATCTTTGATTCCTAATCATAATATCAATAGCATGAAAAGGTTCAATAAAATTGTTATTTAGGTGAAATGTTTAGTGTTAAATTTCATAAAGTAAAACAACTTATGTTACAATTAACATTCTACATATTTCCATTTTACTTATTTTAGAATTTTCGAACAATATTCTTTGACATTATGAAAATCATGATTCTGGATCTCTATTTTCATGTATTTCAGATAACTGATAACCTCTCATCAGCAATGATACGGCTATACCTACTACAGCCATGCTTTCCCTATACTTTAGACATAATCTACATACTTGAGCTATACTTAAAGGATATATTTCAGCCATACTTTGAATGAACATCAGCTATACTTTATCTATACTGCAGCTATACTTCTCAGATATAATTTAAAAATACTTCCCCTATACTGCAACTATACATTGTTATACTTTAGCTATATTTGAGCTATAGATCCACTATACTTCATTCAAATATACATAAAGTATGGGATCGTCTCAAATGCCATACTTTTCCTATAGTATCTAAGCGTTCACTCCCATACGATTTCACAGACGTTTTCCTAGATCAATAGCATACAAAATTTTTTTTACCCGGGTTGATGGTTTTATTTACTGGGATATACTATGAATGTATTATAAGTTGATTAAAATAATTTCATCTATTTTAAAAAGATTTCTCAGGTATTGATTTGAAATGGAATTCATCTCATTGCGAAGGTTGCTTTGTGCATCAAGCCGTAAGAGCATGCAGACGACTAATGTAACTGCCACCTTGGATTCAGCGAATTAGAGGAAAGAAAGATCGACCTAGGTTGATTCGTCTCCATGCCGGCATAAGGACTTTTGCGCGGGCATTAGACCTAATGCCTAATGCCCAGTAAAAAAAACTAATTGGGACGAATTGAGAAGAATTCGCCAGGAGCCCCCGTGAATCTTGCTTTGCGACAATCTCGAATTGGAGATGGTGGTGAATTCATGTAAATTCGTGAAAAGTAATAAAGTCTTCAAATATCCTATTCGCCCGAATTCAGCGAAAATTTTGTAGGGGATCTAATTCATTTGAATGCGTCAGCACGAATTATTTGCAGTGTCCGCCAATTCATTTTGATTTGCGAGATTTTAAGTCAAGCCCCAATTCGCCAGAGTTCGCCAGCGCGAAAACAGTTAAAGACTGGCGAATTTAATCGAATTCGTAAGCTATAACCAACGCGCTCGGTATAAAAGGATCCGTGGTAATTAAATATCAATGAGTCCTGTAGCTCAGTGGTCACCCTCTGGAATTTATACACTTAAGATTGCTGGTTCGAGTCTCGAGGCATGCAATTTTTATTATTTTTTTGCGAAATGACCTCGACCACGAATTAGGGCGAATTGACACGCATTCAGTTTTTGCTGGGGTATCAAGGCTTTAAAAGAGAGATGCAACGACTCTACTGAACATATTCAGCACAAGTAATTGTGCTTGTGATAAGTGCTCTCGGAGTTGCGAAAGAATAGCGGAAGAACGATGCTTCAGGACCCGGAGAAACATCAACATTCGGGTTTCTCCCAAGCCCAAAGATCTGACTGAATTGGATGATGAACTTCGTGGAGATTTTTCCGAAGAATCCGACCTCTGGACTATCAGTTGTGGTGTGTACAATGCAGCGAGAACTTTGGCA
>CAKNXH010063786.1:60654-72757 GCA_932178445.1 Andricus quercusramuli
AAAAATTTGCTAAATTTGATAATTACCGAGTAATTAACAATTAAAGATTAACAAATCAGAAGCACGCGTTAGACGATCGATAATACTTTGGCACGTCGTTTCCGACGTCATTTCCTATATGAGGAAAAGTGCTTGAAGATTTTTTTAGTTTAACATTCAATTGCTTGGCACATAGATATGGAAAAAGAAAACATTCAAAACAATTCAAAACCTTCAAAAAACATTTTTGTAGTCTTTAATTCTAACCAAAGAATGTTGTCGAAAATAGTTGTGAAAAAAATTTGCTAAAGTTGATAATTACCGAGTAATTAACAATTAAAGATTGACAAATCTGAAGCACGCGTTAGACGATCGACAGTGCATGTGCCATCGACAAGAGTATGTGCATAAACAAGTTCAGTTCGTGTAGTTTCTCCTCCGTTCGCTTTTCCAGTTGGTTGTGATTCTCTGGTGTAACTTCACACGTCAACGTGATACAAACATTTAAAACAAAAATGTCCAAAATCAACCAAATTAGACAACATTCTCCTGAGTTCTTTAAAATTCCCTTGAATTCTATAGAATTTTCAAGAACTCAGTAGAATTCTCCTAAATTCTGAAGAATTCTTCTGAGTTCAGCAAAATTTTCTAAAAATCAGCAAAATTCGCTCCAATTCAGTGAGATTCTTTTGATTTCAGCATAATTCTTTTGAATTCAGTACAATTCACTTAAATTTTGTATCATTCTCATGAATTCAGTAGAATTAAGTTGAATTATGAAAAAATTTTCTTGAATTCAGTAGCATTCTTTTAAGTTGGGCAGAACTTTCTTCAATTCAACAGAGATTTCTAACGTGCGTCAGAATTCTCTTGAGATCAACAGCATTCTCTTGAATAATTTAGCACTCTCCTGAATTCAGTAGAATTTCCTTAAATTAATTATTATGATTCTCTGGAATTCTGGAAAAATTTCTCGCAAATTCAGTATAATTATCTTGCATTATGTAGAATTCTCTTAAATTGTGTATAATTCTTTCATGCTCAGCAGAATTCTCTTGAATTCAGTAGAATTCTCTTGGTATATGTGGAACTCCCTCAAACTTGGTTTAACTGTCTTATATCCAGTCGAATTCCCATAGGTTTGGCAGAATTCCCTTGAATTCAGTCAAATTATCGTGTCTTCTTTCGTATTCAGCAGAATATTCTTGAAATGAGCAAAATTCTTTCGAACTCAAGAGAAGTCTCTAGAGTTAGGCAGAATTCCCTTGAATTAATCATAACTCTCTCGAAATCTCTGAATAAATATCTTATAAATACAGCAGAATTCTCTTTATTTGTGCATTGTATTCGTTACGTCGTAACATTTCTAAATACTGAATATCAAATCCTTAAAGTAGTTTAGGGTAATCTACTCTCAGCATTTCTGTATATTCAAATCAATCAATCAATTCTCAAAAGCATGTTTTCAAGTTGAGGGTAAGCAGCTGCATTTTACGATATGACCAAGTGACCGAAATTGTCTAGGTCTAGATCCTAAGGTCTTAATAGGTATCTCCAGAGAAAACTCATCCTTTCTTGAAATTGCTTTCGTAACCAATTTCAGCTTGCAGATTCATTGTCTCTATAGACTTTACAATTTTGGGTTTTACTCATCCTGTGTTTCGTTCGGTTTGGGTCAGGTATTCAGGGTCTTCCGCCTCGATCATGCCGATATGGGTGTAAACTTCGATTCCCACCCTCTTTGTAACCAAGTAATAGATGCTATGCAATTTCATCCCTACTATTTTTGTACATAGATTTCTGGAAACTTCAACTGTTCATCGACACTTACCACTTTTGTATTCGAGGCATTACAATTTCGACAGTCACCAAACGCGGAACTCTGTTTTATATAAAAATGTTGATTTATCTGGATGTGTGTGTAAAATAAACTTTATTATAACCAATACACGTTTTACCGTTTAAACACCACTTCAATTAACATAACGGTCTTAAAATCTGTATAATTCTCTTGAAGTCTGAAGAGTTCTCTTCACTTTAGTAGAATTCTCTTACGTTTGGCAGAATTCTCGTGAAATCTGTAGAATTTTCATCAATTGAGTAGAACTCTCTTGATTCCCGTAAAATTAAATTAAATTCTGTAGAAGACTGTCGAATTCTGTAGAATTATCTTGAATTCTGTGGACTTCTCTTGAAATCTTTTAAATTTATTACAAGTTGTTCAAAACTTCTGAATTCATTAGAATAAGCTTTGATTTATTTTGAATTCATTAGTCTTCCCCTGCAATTTTATATACATATGTGCACAAATGAGGCGAACACACCCCTGATGAAAATGTTTTGACGATGCCCTTGCCAATAGAATTTATTTTACTTGAATTGCTTTTTAATACTTAACAAACTTAATAATCAGTGTCAAGCATGTATTGAAAATTATGAAATATTTCTTTAGGGAGTATTTTTCACTACAAACATACCTCCGATGAAGAAATTTTGACACAGAACATTAAAATAGGATAAACGCTTCAACTAAAGGATCATCAAATTTAATCGACTAGGATCTTTTTCGCAACTCAAAAATGATCACCCCAAACACCTTCAGAAGACTTATGTAGATGTCTGGGGTGATTATTTTCAATTTAAAATGTTGCGGCTCTTATAGTTGTGTCACGTTCTGTGGCATAATATAACCACATTATTTATAATTATATATTTAATAATCGCTACATTAATACTTATAATTTATATTATTAATTATGATAGAAAAGTATTGTGTACTTCTAAAAATTCACAAACTCGGGCATATACATATTTATCCATCATGATAAAATCAATATTCAGAACTCCGCAGTACTAACCACGCAGTTTGTACATCTTCACTTTTCTATGTACGGTAAAAATGCGATGACTTCTCGCCTACAAATCTCCGAACGCTGGTCATAAAAATCAGCCACGAAACATTAAAGAGGGTGGCACAATGAACAGTTCCTGGGAATCAAGAAACGACACCCCTGTGTACTACGCCTTCAGATATAGACACCTGGATATCAATTGATTTCAATTTTCACGTCCCCTCGCCGTCAAGTTTTTGGTTGTGAATACAATGGAATCTGACGTGTATAAACCCAGGATCAGAATTAGAACATCAGTCTATCTCCAAATTTCAAATCGGGCGGAAGCTCTGCTCAAAAGTACATCGGAAAATCAGTCCTTCTTCAAAATTCATATCGGGCGGAAGCTCTGCCCAGAACCCATTCTCGAATAAATATTAAATACAGATAGACTCCGGTTATTTGGAAACCTTTTTCCAGGTAGTCGACATTCAAATCGAGAAAATAAAATTAAAGTCAGTGTTGTGCTTCGGAAATTTCAATCGAACTGAAGTCAATTGTAAATTTCAAAATCCTTTTGAAATCAGTGAAACTAAACCCCAAGATTCTTTGAAAATTCTATTGACAACTATTATTACCCTAACTACCTGCAGGGGACCAGAGCCTACCTGCTCCCCTATACACTCCTTTGACAAAATCCTCATTGTCATCTCACACATCTCAACGGAGAACCACCTGAAGGACGATCAACGTAACCGTAGTAAAGTAAAAAACACCACCACCAGTACCAGTAATTTCCCCCATTCAACGAGAAGAGGAATCCAACCGAATTTACAAAAACCAGTTTATTGAAGAATCTTCGCAACAGTCAATGAATCCCCAAAACTTACTCGCCGAGATTAAAACATCAGAAATTGGAATATTTATATTAGGTGAGTCTTAATCAATGAGTTAATAACTCAAAATACTTAAATTTCCTTTTTTAAAAAAGCTTGTCATTAAGATCTTCCTTTATTTCAAGGTGGAGATCTGGATGAGAAGTTTGGCTGCCCGAGAGTTACCAGTGCAAATTAAAATTATCACTCTTCTAATTCACTCTATATTCTATATACATTCTACATCACTCTTTAATTTTGTCATTTCTTATAGTTGATAAACTCAAATATTATATCTAAAATGTATTTCGATTAACTAGTAGATTGTTTTGTAGTTATCCCAACCTTCGGAAGTTATTCTCATCCCTGTTTCGAAATCCTAGATTTCGTTCAAAAACGAGAAAACCTTTTAATTAATTTTGTTTGACAGGTAAGTTTGTTCCCTTTAGGATGTAACAGTTGCAGGCAGCTGAGATGAGGTTTGATAAATGTACTATAGTGGTTTTTTGGGAGTGTGTAATATTATTGTACGGATGGGGATATATAAAAATGTCTTGGAAAGGTGACTGACTTGACTAGTTTCGATTTGAAATATTTTTGGCTGCTTTACTCGAAGTGAATTAAGATCAGGTTCGTTAAATATACGAGGGATGTTTTTTGGGGGGTCTAATATTTTTCAGTGATGAGAGTATCGGCTACAGTCTTACGAGAGTGCTGGATGTGACTACCTTTGTTTTTAAATTATTTTGGCTGCTTGTGTTGAAGGCAGCTGATACGGGGTTTGTTAAATGTACTAAGGGTGGTTTTTTTGATACTGTATCATATTATTGTATGAATACGGACATCTGCTAGAGCCTTGGAAAGGTGTCTGGAGTAACAATTTTTTAAATGTACATATTTTTGCTGCTTTAGTTAAATGCAGCTGAGACGACGCTCGTTAAATATACTAGGGACAGTTTTTTGGGCTGCCTAATACTGTTTTAGGGATACATATATCAACTAGGGTCTTGAGAAGGGGTATGCGGTGACTATTTTTAATTTGAAAATTTTTTGGCAGCTCAAGTCGCAGGTAACTGAGACGGGGTTTGTTAAATATACTAAGGATCGTTTTTTTGGATTGTTGAAAATTATTGCAGGGATCGGGATACCTAATTAACTCTTGGGAAAGTGTGTGGGGTGATTATTTCAAACATACATTTTTTAATTTTTTGAATGTTTTAGTTGAAGAAAGCTAAGACTGAATTCGTTAAATGTAGTAGGGGTGATTCTTTGAGCCTGTTTAATATTATTGTGGGTATGGCGATATCGGTTAAAGTCTTGGAAATGTGTCTGGGTTGACTTCAATTATCTTATTTGAAAAATTCGAGTCTGGGCTTTTTTTTGGGGGAGGGGGCAAGCCGCCGTGGCCCCCTCTAAATCCGCGCCTGTCGTAGATATCCCCATCCCTACAATAATATTAAACACCCCCAAAAAATCACTTCTAGTACATTTAACATATCCATTCTCTAATGCCTTCAACAAAAGCATACAATACAGCCTCAAAAAACCACCCCTAGTACATTTAATGAACCCAGTCTCAGATGCCTTCAACTAAAGCAGTCAAAAAATTTTCAATGAAATTTCGTAAATATTGTTTTCTTCTGTCTATCGGTCTCATAAGTGAAGAAAAAAATCTGCCCGCCTCGCGGGCACATCCTCATCGCGCGGTTCACCTCGCGCTATGCGCTCGGACACACTTGCCTGACGCTTTAAGCTGGGTTCCTCTACGTTTTCGCACTTCGTGTACTCGCTATTGCGCGCTTCGCGGGCTAATACTCTCTTAGTAAACTTTATCGTTATGACTTGCTTTTGGTTTAATTACATCAGTTTTACATGAAAAGAAGAAATAAATTACTTTAGGTTCTATCGACCTTAAGGAACACATTCTCATCAAGACACTCGCGCTCGATATTTGCTTTCCAAATCATGTAAACCTCACGTTCCACGCTCGTTTCTGTGCATCGCATAATAGAAACGCAAAAGTTTGAGCGCGCTGGCGGCGCGAGATTTGTTCGTCGCGCTTCGCAACGACTATATGTTATGTTCTATGTTCTTCAAATAAAAATGACTAAATTTGTATTTGATATCAAATGAAGAAGGAAATTCTATTACTTAAACGTATATTTCCGTATCTTTCTGATAAATCATACAATTTGAAAGATTTTTTCCAACTACCTGCAAATAGGAGGAAAAAAGTATCTAAGTCGTTTTTGGTGTAATCTTACACAAATCTACTACCTTCTCTGGATGAGAATGTAAAAGTGCAAATGTTCAAGTACCGTGAGCATTAATGATAGTTATTTTATTGTTTTAATGGTTAGAAATAGTATTGAGAACATTAAAACAATGAGATATTTTGAAAAAACCCACACGAGATAAAAAAGAAGATAAATAAGCAAAGTTTTCATGAGAATGTGCCCAATTATCGGGCTGATTTTTTCACTATTAATTTATGTATGTATGTATACCATTAAGTTATTTCCCTTTCGGGGTAGGCTTGACACTATACGATTCGGGTAGTGTTTCTAGGTGGATAGTTTCTTGTAGTAAATAACTATAAGTGTGGGCTCACCACACCCACGACGAGCCAACAGCAAGCAGTATTCCCTAACGGTCACCCATCCAAGTACTAACCGCGCCCAACACTGCTTAACTTCAGCGATTTTAAGAGAACTGGTATTTTCAGCGTGGTTTTATTACTAAATAATTTTAATTAGTTATATATATTAATTAATTAATTTTAATTAACTAATTAATTAATTTAAGTCAACCAAAAACCACCTCTCACTTTTTCCTTTTTCCGTCCTTTGTATACTACGAGGCAACCAACATGTTTCGGGATCAATTTAGATCCCCTTATCAGGGATTATTTATAGGAAACTACGAGGTATGATAAATATATTCTTACGCTAATGGAAAAAACTACACTCACATACTCATATACACAACAGCACATATCACTTTTTTCAAAAAAGATATTACTCAATCTAATTTTGCATTCATAAGTGAAAAATTGACACAAATATATAAAAAAAAAATTTATTTATAATGGGATTAAAAAAGTATTAAAAATTCAAAGAATTATTCAAAAAAATAATCAAATGAAGAAAGGTGATAATCAATTAACAGTAATTTTGTTTCAATTTATATTAAGAAAGAAAGAATAATTAAAAAAAAAAAGAAAATATCACTACCAAAAATTACGTGGCGAAGTATTCAAAGACTCACATAATTTTAAATCACAGTAGAAATAATAAATTAAAAAATAATAACCAAACTTTTGAAACTGTCTAAAACTTCTAAAAAGAACATGAAGACTTAATGTTTTTAAAAGCCGATAAAGGCAATGTGACGGTTGCTGCGAATAGGTCAAATTATAATGAAACTATAGAGAATGTTCAAATAAATAATAATTTATATAAAAATGTGAGGGCCAGTTTAGTTCCCACTGTTGAAAGCAAATGCAACGACATTTTTTCTAGATGGGAGAGAAAGAGATATATAAATAAACAAATGGATTACAGGTTAAAAACGCACAGCAGTGTTGTGGCAAAAGCATATGCTTTACCAAACATTCATAAACCGGGTTTGAACTGGAGATTGATTGTTTCCACCATCGGATCTCCTACGTATAATTTATCAAAATACTTATCCAATATTTTAAAATATGTTTCTGAGAATATAGACACAACTGTTAATGATAGTTGGAATTTAAAGGATATTTCGAGAAATATAAAAGTACCAAAAATGCACTCATTATTCTCACTGGACGGCATTTCCATGTTTTACAATATTTCTTTGGATTTAGCTCTAGAATGTATAAAAGACAAATTAAATTTACGTAGAAATTTAACAAAAATATTCAAGAACGAGATTTTGGTTGCCACCAAGAGTGTGTTTAACAACATGGTTTTTTCATTTAACGATAAATTTTATAAACAAACATCGGGATGCCCGATGGAATCTTGTTTGTCTCCTATATTGTATCTAACCTAGTTTTGGAAGATGTTGAAAAGAGAGCGTTACAAAAATCAGACTCTAAACCAATCCTATATAAAAGATATGTGGACGATATTTTTTTGATTATTCTAACAAACAGTATTGTAGAGTTAGTAAACATTTTGAATAGTATTGAAGAATCCATCCAATTCACGTATGAAACAGAAATGAATAATTGTTTAAGCTATTTAAATTCAAAAATTATAAAAACATCTGAAGGTAATTTGACAACAAATTGGTTCAAAAAACAAACATGGTCTGGGAGATATTTATATTATAATTTTCACCACTTTTTTAGTTAAAAAATTGGTTTGATAAAGGATTATTAGATAGATGTATTAAACTAAGTCATGTAAATTTCAGAAAAGAAAATTTAGATAAAATTAAAATTACTTTACAACAAAACAACTATCCACTTACAGTAATAGACAGTGTTATGAAAGAAAGGATCCACGAAATTTATAATGGCTCAAGGAAAAGTAAGAAACATGAAAAATGGCTAGAAAAGTAAAAAAAAAACAGATTTAGAGATTACTTTTCCGTATATATCGAAGGTCTTTCTGAAAGACTAAGAAAATCATCAAAAAAGTTTGATATTAACGTTTATTTCAAGAATGATCATAATTTGGATGTTTTTGTTTTCAACAAAAAAGATTCTGAAAAGACAGAAAATATATCAGGAGTGGTATATTTGATAAAGTGTACTGGTTGTAAAAAAGTTTACATCGGTGAAACTGGTAGGAGGTTAAAAACAAGAGTCGCGGAACATAGAAGGGATTGCGAAATTAGAAATTTAGGCACTGGTTTGTCGCAACACTCCTGGAATTTTGACCATTTATTTAATTTTAATTTTAACAGTATTAAAATTTCAGCAAGAGAAAATAACACTTATAAAAGACGAATTATAGAATCAATTTTTATTTAGAAAATTTAATAAAATTTCAATAAATCTTCAAAGTGAAACAATGAATATATATCAAATTCACCAATGTATTATACATTAATTTGTTCTAATAATTTTTTCTTTCTTTTTAAATTTCATGAGCTATGGCGTGGTTTCCTCACTCGTCATTTTAATGTAAACTTCATTTGTTCATCGTCGCTCTTGTAGTATCGTCCTTAATGTAGATTAGATATACAGGGTGTCCACGTCAGGGCTTACCGAAAATTATGCAACCCGTCTTACACGCCAATGCTATTCTTATGGCTGTGTACAGCGGGTTACATACTTTTTGGTAAGCCCTGGCGTGGACACTCTGTATATCTAGTACTCGTTGACAGATGTATTTAACGATTATACTTGTTCTTTTCTCAAAGCCAAAAATGTAATTGTTATGTCGTGTTGGAGCCTCGTGAAAATTTATTTTTTAGAGGTTTCAACAAAAGAAAGAAAAAGAATAGTTTTATTATATATTTTATTTTATTTTTAAACAAAAATGTGACCAAATATATTTTCTCTCATTGAAGAACCTAATGTTTTGACATTTTTTCAAATTTTTCTTAATGTTTGATTCCACATACTAAGTACAAGTAATGACAAAAATGTAAAGTTATAAAGTTCATGACTTTCGCAACCAATGAAAGAATACACAAAAAACTGATTGTAATAAATTTTTTTAGAGAAGGAATTTTTCCTCAAGAAGGCCCGCATTGTGTGCCGAAACGTCGAAAAGTTTATTAGAGAACGATGTTCAAGAACTAGAATCATTTTTCTTTTTTTTTCTTCACTTGTGGAACCGATAGACCGAAGAAAACAATATTTCCGAAATTTCATTGAAGACGACGGTCGAAAAAAAGGAGAGGCAATTCTGGAGTTACTCCGAAAAATTTGTATTTTGGAGTCCAGCTCCAAATTTTGCTTGCATTCATAAAAAATTTTCGAATAAAAAATAGTCACAGGATACCCTTTCCCAAAACCCTAGTTGATATCTCAATTCCTACAATAATATCATACAGAATCAAAAAACCACCCCTAGTACCTCCATCGAACCCTGTCTGAGCTTCTCCCAACTTAAGCTGCTCAAAAATGTAAAATTTTAAATAATTACCCCACACACTTTTCTAACACATCATTAGATATTCCGATCCCTACAATATTATTCAAAAACCTTAAAAAACAAAGAATTATGATTAATTCAAAAAAAGTCTACTGAATTGATGAGCATTCTACCTAATTCATGAGAATGATATAAAATTCAAGAGAATTCCACTGAATTCAAAAGAATTCTGCTGAAATCAAAAGAATCCCAAAGAATTAGAGAATTTTGCTGGTTTTAAGAAAATTCTGCTGAATTTAGAAGAATTCTTCACAATTCAGGAGAACTCTACGGAGTTCTTGAAAATTCTACAGTATTGAAGTGAATTTTACAGAATTCATGAGAATTCTGTCTAATTTGGTTGATTGTGGAAAATATTTAATTTAATTTTTGTATCATGTTGACGTGTGAAGTTACACCAGAGAGTCACAACCTACTGGAAAAGCGAACAGAGGAGAAATTGTACGAACTGAACTTGTTTATGCACGCACTATTGTCGATGGTACATGGACTGTCGACCGTCTAATGCGTGTTTCTGATTGGTTAATCTTTAATTGTTAATTACTCGTTAATTATTAACTTTAGCAGAACATTTTTATAATTATTTTCGACGCCATTTTTTTAAATTCAAAACTACAAAAATATTTTTTGAATGTTTTGAATTGTTTTGAATGTTTTTTTCCCTGACCTATGTGCCAAATAATTGCACGTTAAACAAAAAAAACTTCAAGCACTTTTCTTCATATAGGAAATGACGTCAGAAACGACGTGCCAAAGTACCAAAGTACGTCATTTTTTATTTCAATGTGAGGCATCCTTCAGGACGTTCCTTAGTATGTCCTCTTGTACGTACTTTTGAACATACTTTTATACGTAGTTTGTTACGTCCTTTTGTACGTCCACTTTTTCACGTGGGTTTAAAACCCCGATATTCGTAATATGAATGAATCATGGCCAGACTTTTGACGAAATATGATTATATGGTGTCAGTAGCGTACACATATAGTACTTTATACAGAAGGGTATTATTAAGCTGGCAAAACGTAGGGTTGTTGCGGCCAGCCTATGGGCTGAAATTCAACTCCCATGCATCACAATAGTGACGCGTGCAAGGTTCTTTCAGCCATATAAACTCACTGTAATTATATGTTACGATTCTCAATGTCAACTTTAAAAGTGTCCTCTTCGACACGAATCACTTCTCGTTAGCCTTCAATCAGCAATTTGAAGCACCACAGCTAGCAACTACTATTTGTCGAGCCAACGCCCCTTTTAGTTTTACACTTTCACAAGCTGATCGTTTTTTTAAATTTGCAAACATGAGTATTTCAATAAATTAATATTTGCATCATTTTTGAAGATTATTCAAGGAAACTAAATTTATAAATACCTTAATAAATAAAAAATAAATAAAACAAGTCCAGGCAGCGAAAATCGAGCACAATTTCAAAGACGATTTTCTCGAAAATGACAAAAAATTACATGGTACTACTTTGTGGAATGAATACTCAGCTTTCAATTCGAAATTTATGAACTGAAATTGAAATTCACAATTGCCGGTCTCCCCTTGTGAAGGGATTTACCGTTTCAACGAAGAAATTAAAAGAGTTGGAGCTGCACAGATATGAAAAATGTCCATACAGAATTTGACTTAAGAATTACTGTCGAAATCAAAAATGAATTTTCTGTGTTTTGACATTGTGGTATGGCATGACTGGCTAACGACTTGGTAAAATAAAATAAAATGAAAAAGATGTCCGAAGCAAGCCTTGAAGATTGGCGGATATTGAGAATATATTCTACAGGAATTTATTCATGTTTGCTACCTTATAGAGGAAGCTTTGTGATAACTTCACAAATTCAAATATTTTTGATGTTGATTAATGTGTTACACAAAGTTCGAAGCAATTATCCGGATGTGTGTGTGGGGGGGGGGGGGGGGCGAAGGATGTGAGTATTGGTAATACGATAACTTATGACTGATGTAGATAAATTTGTATAATTTGGAGGGCCTATTTTTCCACTAATATCCAAAAACTGATTAAAGGATTTCTAAATATATTTATTAAATTTATTTTTAGCACTTTATAATGTTAAAAAATAGTTTTTTTATGCTACAAATTTTTCATTAACAAGATCCAAGGTTAATGTGACAACGTAAAAAATTCCTTAGCCCGAGGCAAATCAATTGACCTACAGTATTGATATATTTTATTGAAAAATAAGGTAGTTATGACTATTTATAATATTTTTAAATCAGATTTATAGTAAAACTTTTTTCACTGACATAATACAATGTTTATGTAATTGTAAAAATGACTCCTGGATTCGGGGCAAACCGATA
>CAKNXH010063786.1:72767-91096 GCA_932178445.1 Andricus quercusramuli
ATGTGCAAGTTTCTTTTATGTTTACGAGCTTGCGTCATGGCAACAGCGTCTGTCGTGAATAGATGTTTATTGCCCCGCGAGTTTTAATAACATCCTTTTTGTTCTTTTCTTAGGATTTCATTCTCGTCGCAGTGAAAATATACCTCATCCACAATAATGGCGGTCAGGCATTTATAAATTGTTGGAAGACAGGCTATTGGTCTAAATTCAGATGGATTCTGAGCGTGTGTTCTTTCAGGCAACATATACACCTTTGAGCTCGAAGCCTGGCATCAGATCTGGGTGTTTGATGATCTTCTGGAAACACCTTTTCAACGCAGGATGCAAACTCTTCAGGTAGTTATACCAGAAGTAGTTCACCATGTCCGAACCTGGAGCTTACCATTTACTTTCTCTTTTCGAAACCGCTGAAACATCTGAAGCTGTGATGTTAGTCCGCTCCACTTAAGGGTTATTGCTTGCTCTTGCTTCCTCAAGTTCCAATTTCGCACTTTCATAGCAGAGACGCACCAATTCCTCTTTCATTGTGGTATCCCACTTGATGCTCTTCCTGGGTTGCAGTCAAGTGCATGGTGGGGGTACCTACAGCTCAGGTTGGGATCCGATCCACCAGAACCTCGGTAAAGGTACATAGAAAAATTTCCAGAGGTACAAGCTCAGCAATCGAACACCCGACTGTTGGTACATAGCGACCGCGAGCGTTGGAAGTGACAACAGTCGCCTCTGGATGATATCTTAGGGCTGCCATGTGCCAATCCATACAGGGTTTCCAGTATTTTCGCCGACTGTGCAACCATCTTTCGGCTTGCTGCCAACAAAAAATAGCTAATCCGGGCACTTCATTCAGCCAAAATTTCAAAATTGCTACATACAATTTTTTAGTCAAACTTCATATTGTCAAAATCGGGATGAGGGTACCTCTCTAGAACGTCGGAAAAATGAGCGTTTAGTGCGAAAGAGAAAAAGGGAAGTAATTTCTTGACGTTATAAACCGATTATTGTTACAAAGAGGCGACGTTATGAAAAGGTTTCATCGTACTTAATGTTTGAAAATAAGGTTTTGACATTTTGATGATATAAAATTGCCAATACAGTTTTGCTAAACTAATTCTCATTTTTACTATAACAGTTCCATACATTTTGTAATATAAGAAGTTTCATGTCGAGATACAAATACAAATACGAAAGATTCCATTCATCAAAAAGAAAGCTCGCTCAATCAAAAAATACAACTTCTTTAATTCTAAGCTTACTTAAAAGGAACTCGAACACATAGGGGTTCCGTATTCCTGCAGAAATTCCGTTATTTCCAATTTCTCTTCGATAATAATTGATGCAGGGTACAAATCCTTAAGATTACATTTGTTCACTATTTTTTGGGACGGCAGAAAATCGATGCAGCACATATTTTGTTCACATAAATGTTATCTTATTCCCAACAGCGATGTCAACATATACGTTTTCATATCATTTCTAGCTTTGGCTTTGATTGCCTTTATCACAGAGAAAGCTCGCTCAACGATAGCATTACTTGCCGGTAAGGAAAGAACGGAAAGTGAAAATTGAGCAAGTTCTCTGCACATAAAATCACCTCCTTCTTTTTTTAAAAACAACACCTCTGGCCAAAAATCAAAACTGTTTTGCAAACATTTTGCCCTTACAATAACTAATAACCAGTTGATTATCAAAAACTTATTGTACTGATTTTGAATCCGAGCCAAATATTCGGGCTATACAAATAGACCCAAAAGGGCAAATCTTTGAATTTCGGTCGGTTGTAGCTCAAACACACAGAGGGAGAAAAATTGCTCACTCTTTTCCAAGCTGTCAAATGTGGAGGCAAATGTTTCTTAGTCTTAAAACAAAGAGAAATTCGTTTGAAATATTGATTTCACAGGTGGGGACAAATTTTGAGCATCTAGGGCGCGAAAATGTGAAGTGCTAAGATCGATGTCACGGTGCTGTACGAATGCCCGATCAGTCTTTTCTTCTGAAGCCCGCAAAATGGCATGACTTCCTCGTTCCAGAAATAAAGGTTTCATAATTTTGCGAGCCTAACGTGGTATGCCTCGAAATGTATCGGTTACAGAAGTGTGAGATGAATACAGTTCATAAATAGTTCAGATCTCGTGGCATAGGAAATCAACGCAAGCAGGAAGCTCATCCGCAGCTTTGTCGTTAGCATTATTCAAAGAATGGCAAATGCATCGCACAAGGATTAAATTAGTATTAAATTCGTCCCTCAACAGGGTGTATAATGAGTGATTATGCCCACAAAGATTGCTCGCACCGCCAGTCCCCAATCCAATCATATTTTTCAAATCCAACTTGATGTTGGAAGCAACATTCTTGACTTAAACAAAAAGTTGATCGGATTTTGTACCCACAACTTGAACGAGCCCCAAAAAGGAGGTAGCAACGCGTTTTCGAGTCTTGCTGAAATACCTTATACAAATTGCCGATGTTCTCAAGTAGTTCTTCTAGGAGGCTAGGAGCGATTACGAATTTGATTAAATTTTTGCATTTCGCTTAGTGAAATCGCAATGTTGTTTCTTGAAGCTGCTAGCATGAACTCGCAAATTAATACGGCACACAGTGCGATAAGCTGCTTGTTTATATTGCGACGAAGCTTCCTTGGGCCAGTCTACAAAGATCATTTGACACTACAATTGTTTGACAATGTTCCTTAGCATAAAAAAAACTTGCCAACCTTTGACCCATGGTTCGAAGTCCCATTTTTTGTCATATTTACGATAGTAAGGGGTCGTTTGAGTTGAAGTGTTTTGTGTTTTGTTTTCTTTCGGCATGTTTTTTTAAGTTACAATTACTTGTCGTGACAGCTGAATTCGATCTAAAAATTTTTAGAGGGACGCGAACGATTTATATAAGTACACTACATGTTTAGAATGTGGAATCAAGTCTTATAAGCCATCTCAATGTTTCTACTTACCGTTTTTGAGATCACAAAAGGAAACGCGAACATTTGCGTTTGCGGCCGTCCACTGTGGCCTCTTTTTCACGTGCACGTATGGATCAGAAGGGCCCAGCGTAACAGACGCACGGGGTATCGGACAATCGGTAAGGGGGGACACGTCGTATGGTGACAAAACACGCTGCAGTTTTGTTGTCATATGGCGCAATAACGCGGCAGTTGAGCAAGAACAAGAACACTAAAAAATAGCGGCGCCTTACTTCCCCATAGACGACGTTCATGTACCCCCCTTACCGATTGACCGGTACCCCGGGCGCCTGCTACGCTGAGCTCTTCTGATTCATACGTCCATGCTTTTCCACAGCACTCCACTTCTCCACAAGATATGCGGGCGAGGTATAGGTAGGGGGAATGAGTCTGGCCCTGCGAAGAGCATCTCTTTTCAATCTCCATGCAACAAATAGAGATTGAAAAGGGATGACCAATGCGACGATTAGCATATTCGAGTGTGTTGTCTTTTGTCTTTCTTAACTAATCTAAGGGAAAGAGAAAACGATACTACTTTTATTTTTGTGGACAAAAAGGCCCAAGAGCGTGAGAAAGAATATTATATATATCAAAATTAGCCAATGCTGATATTCGACTAGCCAAAAATTTAGCCAACTAGCCAACTATAAAACATAGCAGGCCAAATTGGGTCCCAATTGAGCATTTTGGTTAAACTTAGCCAATACAATGCGACACGTGTTTAATAAAACCGCCCTCTGAGCTGCTGCCAGTACCCTAGTAATTCCTAAATTTTCAAGATGTTCAGTGCATCTTGCGTGCATATTGTCCTGTAGCCGAAATCACAAGAGGATGAATAGATATATGTTTC
Organism: Andricus quercusramuli; assembly: GCA_932178445.1. Taxonomy (NCBI): domain Eukaryota; kingdom Metazoa; phylum Arthropoda; class Insecta; order Hymenoptera; family Cynipidae; genus Andricus; species Andricus quercusramuli. The sequence continues at coordinate 76,577 of CAKNXH010063786.1, forward strand.
ACATTCCTCCATATTGTCCTTACTTCATGCCTTAGATCGCTATACTTATGAATCTCTGTTGTATAGGTTGCTTGTAAGTTCCTGTTAAGTGTAATGAATGTATCTATAGATTCTCTGTGGGGAGTGATGCCGTAATATGGTGCCAGGCTGCTACTTATCATTTTTCACTGTATAGTGTGGTAACCAGATTTTCCACCCTGTGAAAAGACATGCACCATTTTGGCAGGCTACTACTTACCTTTTTTCTCTGTGTGAAGTGATGTACGAATCTGCCACCCTGTGGGACGACCTGCCTAATTTTTTCAGGCTTCTACTTATCGTTTTTCACTGCAGGGAGTAATGTCCAAAATTGACACCCACTAAGAAAACCTGCCCGATGATACCAGGCTGCTACTTATCTTTTTGCAATGTGGGAAGTGATTTGCAATTTGGGAAGAAATGCGCGATGTTATATGAACCAGTTGAGAAGAGTTGTCCTAGCGGGTCTGTATTTTCTGGGTAGGGATGCCCACACAAACCTGAAGCGAGTGAAAAGACCTGGAAAATTCATGTTCACCATCGACAAGTCGTGAGTCTTGGGAAATGAGAAGATCTCCAAGAAGACGTCTTCGATATCAGAATTGTCCGCAAAAAATAAATTCGCAAACGGGTTTTGCCATGCGGCTGTGGAAGTCTGTAATCGTTACTTTCACCGTTTCGAAGAATGCATATTGTTACTCAAAATGCTCTTGTCCTCTGAAAAATAGAAGGTCCTAATAAATCGACACAAGGGGGCGCAATTCTTTGGCCGTGCCTTGGCCTTCATTTTTTTTGCCAGCTTGGTCTACTTCTGGTGAACTGGGCTTCTTGTCGGACCTGCCCAGCTACAATGTTAGCTTGCACGTCCAAGAGGCTTCCTCAGCGAGGCTGCCTCTCTGAACGCCAAGCAATTCCTTGTCCCCGGGCGATGGTCTGTCCGTGGCTTATCTTTCTTTGCGGCGCAGAGGTAGCACTGCGGTGTGCTTTCGCATAGCGTAGCTTTATGCCTCTCTTTGCCGCATCGCCGGCATGATTTGGTCCTATCTGGACCCTCGCAGTTCGCTGCCATTTGGCCGAAGCCTAGGCAGCGGTAGCACCTTTTTGCCTTCGCCTTCTTGTGCATACGGCAGGACACCCATCTCACCTTGAGGTATCCATTGCGCGCCAAACTTACAGCCAGATCATCCGACAGCTCCACGAAAGCCTTCAGATTACCTCTGAAGGGTCTTTTCGTGAGGCTAACCCTGATGACTCCAAGCGGTTTGCCGACATGTTTCCGAACGGCTTCCTCTACTTCTTCTGCATCTGTCATCGTGACGAGGTCCAGAATCTCGACCTCGGTGCGTGGGACAAGCTCACGTACGCTACCCCCGTCCCCAACCACCTCCTTGATGGCAGCCGACAGCTCAGCTCTGCCTTTTGATGTAGGTCCCAGTTCTACTAGAACCTCGGCGTGTCTCGTATGCCTGACCCCCTTGACTTTTACGCCAAGGGCGTCAGGTTTCACCTTCTTCTTAAGGTCCTTGAGGACCGTCGCATAACTAAGTCCTTCGGACCATGAGTTTGACTGGGATAATGCTGAAATTTTACATTGTGAAAGTATTGAGAAAAAGAGAGAATTCATGAAAATGCTTCATATTGAAAAACAAAATAAGTCCTCTATTAATTTGAAAACTGATTTAGATAAATGAAACAGAAGTTATTCAAGTATGATTAATTACATTTAGTTTTCATGAATCTTGACTTTCTCTTATTTCTTGTTTGTTTGTGCTGGATTAGCCTATTGACCCACATTCAGATCTCAGGTTTCGAGGAGATAGCGCCGTTGCTTGGTCGCTGTTCCCACCTGTTTTAATTTTTCTTGCCTTGATAAGGGTGCTGTGTGAGCACCGAAACGTTGGTAAATACGTTGCATGCGTTAATATTGTGATTTGATAATAATAAGAATAAAAAAGACGAAAGAAATAAAAACGAGAAGGAAGGGAATTTGGTTGGTTGCTTCCTCATTTTTCTTTTCTCTTTTTTATTTTTGTCCAAAGAAACAAATTTTTTTATATTGTTTTTTAGGAGTTGCAATAGGAGCATTTTGTGGTGATTGTCCAAATTTGATCGCTGAATTCTTGTTTTGTTTTCAGGAATTCTATACATTGACTTGATTATTGGACGCTAAATGGGATTTTGAATTTGATTTTAGTCTGATTTGAAATTCTTGAATTTCAAATTAATTTTAATCCAGAAACATTTTTTTCAATCAACCAAAATAGGCTTGGTTCAACCAAATTCTCGTGTTAAAAAAAACGTTCTTTCCAATTAACCTAACTTCATTTCTAAATACCCATTAACAACATTTTTTGAGACAAAGGCAAAAGTGTAGTGTAATCAATTTTTGCATGAAGTGCGCAGTGGGCTGAGAGACAAATGTTTCATAAAATAGATGAGCTAAAGAAACGTTTCACTGAATTTTATGATATTCAAGCTGGTCCTCTTAATTCTAGAGCATTATCAATCGAAGAAATGTTTTTTTTAGTTAGTACAGGTTTTTGAAGAAAATCTTTGAAAAACTCGTTACGATTGTTTTTGCTCATAAGAGTGGTTATAAATTAATGAGATATATAAAATAAATTCAAATATCAGCTCGGTTCTGCATCCCCTCACTTTGTACTCATACATTTGAGGAATACACAACAATAAAAAATTCTTGAATCGAAAGTTCCCCGAACTTACAACTGATATCTGAAGGTCAATGGTGCTTTTAGGTTCATTATGATGTTTACTATCAGCTTATTTCCTATTTTCTGCCACCTTTGAAATTTGCAGAAGATATTAGCAACTAAAGTTGAGCGTGCACAGTGCACGTGCACATTGCAATAATCGAGACTCGCATAAGGTGAATCGGGTTCGGGAAAATTTTTCTTGTTAGCAAGAAAATTAGCTAGCTTTGATTCACGGCGCTAAAAAAAACAAACACATACTACTCCCCAAGAAAGATAAAAAGTGATTACTACCTATTTCTTCAGAAGAAGCTATAACAAGAACTTCGTTGGGGACACAGGATATGGCAAGAGACTCATTCCAAAAAGCACCCCGATTTGTGAGAATCAAGGGGGCTCTCATTAATTGAACACCCCGAAAAAAGAGGTCCAAAAGCACTGCAGCATCCTCGTGGTAGATCTTGGATACTACAACTTTTGTAGGCTAACTGCAGGCGTTGAAAGAAAAAACTACAGGTGTGAAATTTAAGTTTCTCAAACACCATGATGAATTTATAACATTTGACGTCAAATTCGAAATTAGCGACACGCATGCTTGTTAGACAAAAAGTTAATTAAGATTCCTATTTTCAGTGAAATACCACTGACTCAAATTTGTTCTTGAAAATTTTACAACTTTTCATTTAGATAATTTCATCTATGTATAATAATTATTACACTAGTATTATCAGGAGATTGATGCAATTCAGTAGAATACTATATCATATTATGTTATAGATTGTGAAACTGTACGTACCTCCTTTAGCAGTTTACGCATTATTTTTGCAATTTGCGAACTGCAAAATTCAACCTCGGAAATTATATAATGTACAGTGGGACATGCAACTTGAAATTCTGATGTTTCAAATAGCTACTAAGTTCCACAATTCGTACTATATAAGCAAGTAACTATCATTTCGAAAATAATATATTTTTATATACGTGGAAGTTTTATTGAAGTAGCCCTAGAAATAACGAGGAAGATGTGTTCAAATTTTTTAATTGGAAGAGAGATTTGTGTACAGCCTTCTAAGACACAAAATTATAAATTAAGAACTGACAAGTGCTGGTTTGATTCTGTCAAAAATATGCGAGATGATAATGATAATCAGAAGAGACCAATAATAAAAAAAATATTCGAAAACTTCAGGAAAGCAACTTTGATAGAAGAAGCGCTTCATGAATGGACTCCGATTTATATTGTGGCAATTTCTAACCCTAATTCCTTACCACGCTTAAGGGCATGAATGACCAATGGGAGGCAGAAAATATAATCTAGACATTAGAGATCCTACTGGTGTATTTTCCACTATTCTAAGTAGTGGGCTATTCTTGGAAAATATAATACAGAGCTTTTGTACCGCGCCAATTACCTTGGATAACGTGTTTCAATTTCCTGAAGTCCTTCCTTCCACCCTTTGCCGCAACTCGGCTTAGAGAGAGGGCGGTGAGAACAGAGAGAACCGATCTCTCAGAGCTACCGACAGACATCGGCGACTATCTCGAACCCTGCGACAAAATTACCGGGCTCGTTTTCATTCGTGACAGCTTCCTCATTGCGCTGTAATTACCACGTCGGACAATTAGCCCTGGCAATTTCATTGCTTTGCTCGCTGGGACAACGACTTGTTTAAAACCCACGAATATCGTATGCCAGGGGGTTTTCTCTCTGCCTAGTGACGATTGTTGTTCGGTGCAAATGAACTAAATGGTCAAACATAACTTAGGCCGTGCATCAATCCAAGTATCGCATCCCTTTAAAACACTCTCCAGGACGCAGTGGATTAAGGAGATGCTAGGGTCGTTTAGAGATAATTACAGTCTCCAGACTAATTACTCTAAGAGAAAGAACATTTTTTCCCATGTGTTTATAAGCTATGCTGGAGTGAAGATAAAATTCGATTAACATTTTAAGCATAGCATACATTAAGAAACATTCATTTGTTTTTTCGTGGCTTGTTCACAATATTAGCACGTAAGGTAACTTAATTTATCTTATACACATGTAACATGATCTGTAATTGAGGCCTCACCTGTAATATAATCATGTATTTCTTGTTCTTTATTATAATGTTGCCTCTAAGAATGCACGAGTGCAAGGTTTTGAAATATCATTTTGAAAAAATGAAATATCCTCTTTGCTTCTATAAACAATCGGAAGAAACAAAATAGAACCGCTATGTCTCTAAATGAGATTAAAAGCTCTCGATAGTTATTAATGATAACTTCAAAACTTGATAAACCTATAATAATTTCATGTTTCACAGTTTATTCCAGTAAATACAAAAATTAACGAAAAAAACTCTGAGTCAAAGTGAGGCATTGTTAAGAAAATAAACCTTTAATTGGTTTCAAATGGGACTTCAAGCACTGCTAAGATCATTCAAAAAAATAGTTTATGTCACGCCACTGACTTTTTCCAATGCCTTGCGAGGGGTGACGGACAACTTTGCACGTAGCAACTTTGCACGTGCTCAACTGTGCACGTCGATGGACGGACGGACAACTGTGCCCGTCCATCTGTGCATGTCCAAGACCACAGGAGCCCATCTGTGCACGTCTAAATTTCGACGTGCACATTTGGCACTTGGACAACTGTGCACGTCGAAATTTAGACGTAAACAGTTGTCATTTGGACAACTGTTCACGTGCGCAGATGTCCCTTGTCCAACTGTGACGTGCACAGATGTCACCTGCCCAACTGTGCACGTTTATGTCCTTACGTAAGGGCTGTAATTAAGTAATTCAGAAAGTTCAAGGAATTCAGAAAATTCGAAGAATTCACTGAATTCAAGGAATTCAGAGAATTCAAGGGATTCAGAGAAAGCAAGGCATTCAGCAAATTGGAGGCATCCAGCGATTTCAACGAATTCAGCGAATTCACCACGAATTCACGGAAATCTATGAATTCCTTGAATTCTATGAATTCGTCGGAAGTGAGGCTCGCGGGATTTTCAAACTTTTGCGCATGTCCGAATTCTTTCTCCCATTTGTTCTTCAGAATTGAAAACTTTTTGGCTATGGTCTTAGAAATTTTATCATTTAACAATCGAATTTTGGGGTTCAAAATATTATTATTCAACTAGAAAATATCGATTTTAACCAATTTTAATAGATTTATGAATCTTACCTTTGGAGTGATACGTACAGTTTTGATATTCGGAACCAATTATGAATTTTTGTAGGAAAAAGCACTGAAAACTAGGCCAGTTTATGAGATATGATAAATAGAGAGAATCAGTAAGGTTTTATAGTTGTTTTATGCAAGTTGAACTCTGGAATGCGTCAAACTTCGAACATTTTAGCACTATTCTTGACCCATGCTTGAGCAAGGAAACTTTTTTTCCTGCGGGACATAATACTTCATTTTTCCACTTATGGAGTTTTTTTCGAGACCCTATAAAAATAGTTTATAGGTGTTGAATTTAAGAACTATTTAGCAGAAAATTTTCAAGAAACTCTTGCCAGATGCAGCAAGATGATTTAATATTAACGATTCTATCGCAAATTTTAAAAAAGGCCTTTTTCCAGAGGAAATAAACGTGAACATTTATGGACTTTGAACAACCTCTAGAATCAATTGATTTTAATATGAAAAAAATACGTGCTTACTTTTTTGTGTTCGAATAAATCTGACGGGTGAGACCAAGAACATTTTAAGAAAAACATGTGAACAACGCAAATAAATAAACCTTGAGATTTCTGTAACCAATGACGAAGAAACATGTGTAACCCGTCATTATACTTCGCCACGTAAACAACAGTAAAACACTGATAAAAAATATTTTTTTAAATTAATTTTCCAGTTTACTTTTTGTCGAATCATAAAAAATACATAAAATAAATAAACAATTTTTTCAAATCAAAGACAGATAAGTAACTTGAAAAAAATTAATACCTACCAAGTAGGCACGGTAGTTAATGGTCATTAGGACGTTCAAAGTACATCAGATGTCTCCAAAACCACTGGAAGACCCAAGTAAGCTTAATGAGAAGAAACTATTGAAAAGTAAATTCAAAATAGTACATTGTGTATCGAGGGCGTGAAGAAGGCTATTTTGACAAGTCAAAATAGCCATACACCCTTGACACACACTGTACTGTATTTGTATGTGTAGCGGGCCGAAATTTTGATATAGCTGGCGTAAAGTTTCATGTAGCGGGGGTAAAGTTTCATGTAAGCCCGGCGGCGGAGTACGCATGTCCGAACGTTACTGGGCTGAAAGCGGCCACATTACGCCTGCTTCACGTGCATGCAATGGCGCGCTTTTAAGGGGGTCGAACAAAAAGAGATTTTCATATATCTTTAATAATTTGAAAGGAATAATTTCATCAAAATAATATTTGAAATATTTTCAAACTAACTTTAAGAAAGGTAATACGCTCCATTCCACCAGGATTGAATAATTTTAACTATTAAAAATTTATTATACGTAGACACAAAGGATCATCCTCGTATAAACCCTTATGTAAGGACATAAACGTGCACAGTTGGGCAAGTGACATCTGTGCACGTGCACACTTGGGCAAGGGACATCTGTGCTCGTGCACAGTTGGGCAAGTGACATCTGTGCACGTGCACAGTTAGGAAAGTGACATCTATACACGTCAAAGTGCAGAGGACTCCATCTGTGCACGTCTAATTTTCGACGTGTACAGTTGTCCAAGTACCATCTGTGCATGTCGAAATTTAGGCGTGCACAGTTGGCATGTGCACAGTTGTCCGTCTGATTAACGACGTGCACAGTTGTGCGTCAGGCCATCGACGTACACAGTTGGGCACGTGCAAAGTTAACCCCATCCCCCTTGCGAGGGGTTGGCACCCTTGTGAAAGGTCACAAAAATAATTTGATTCATATAGATTTTTCTTCTCAACATCTCGGGGGGGGGGGGGGCGGAAAGGTGCCCCTGTGGCTGATCACAGAAATAATTTTATTTACACCGCTACTCCTCACGAACGTCTCGTGGCGGTTGGGGGCAGAGTCATCCCTGCGTTAGGATATAGAAATGATAATTAAAGTCAAACCTCTACCCATTTCCAATATCTCGTAGGGGGCGGAAAGGAAACCCTGTGCTACGTCATACAAATGATTTACCAAATTAAGGACGGCAATTGTCAATTTTAGTTTCGGTTCATCATTTTTGTAATAAAAGCTCATTATCTGAGTATTCATTTGTCAAGCCAATGATATGCAATTTTTGCCGTTTTCAAGTAAATCGACTTTGAAATATCTACCACAAGGGGTATAGAGTTTGCCGAAACATACTTTAAATCAGCCAGCAACTCAGTCAGTATAGCTTCGGCTTCTTAGCCGAAAGGTTGCGTGTTTGATTCTCGCTGCATGTACTTTATTTATTTAATTTTGTATTCATAAATTTTAAATTATTAAAGAAAATTATATTTATAAACATTTTGATGAATCAAAAATAAAATAAAAAAGTGTCGGCAGCAAAACTCGAAAACGCAATCTTTCCGATATGAAGCCGAAGCGGTACTGCCTGAGGTCCCGGTCGATTTGAAGTAAGTTTCGGCAAACCCTATATTCCTTGTGGCGGATATTTCAAGGTTGATGTTTTTAAAAATGGTGAAAGATTGCAGATTACTAGCTCCTCAAATTAATACTCAAGTAATTAGCTTTTATTACAAAAATGATGAATCGAAACTAAAATTGACAATTGCCGGTCTTCCCTTGTATTGCACACCGCTAGCCCTTTCCAATTTTTCGGGGGAGCGAGAGGGTACCCCTGTGATTGGTATTGCAAATAATTTGAGTAACATCGCTATTCCTTTCTAGTTACTCTTAGGGAACGTACTCATCGACTAGTGAACAATGAGTGAGATGGTTTTGAGTGATAGAAAGATTTGAGCTGTGCAAAATGAACTGTGTTCGAGCAACTTACAAACGTTAAGTGTTGTACGACAGGTACGGTATGAGAGAAATGGGTTTGCGTGTAAGAATGAAACGAATTATTCGAACATGAAGTATGAAACAGCTAGTGAGAAATGAGTAAGATCCATTTGAGTCAAGAGCAAAATAAACTATGCGAAAAACTCGCGAACGTCTTGCACGACTGACGTATAATGAGTGAAAAGGTTTGAATATAAGAACAAAATCAGCTGTTGGTTTACAGAGATAACTTCAGCTTAAGCAACTTTAATTCACTCATCTCCGATTCCAGCAGCTTTCCTTTGTTCGAGGTATCCCAAAAAACCAACTTACAGTGCAAAAATATATACGTTTTTATTGGAAAATATCAATCTTGCGAAAAATGTCAGAGAACATGATACATATTTTTTTATTGTGTACAACTTCTGTTTAAAACCTTTCTTGATCGGACCAAATAGTTTCAAAAATAAAAGCAAAAAACGCTTTTGAAAACACGTTTTTAGATTTTGGACTTTTTGGATCCTCACCCCAACTAATCCTCATGAGATGCTAAGCTTGATAAGTTGTTCAACAAGAACACTAGGCATATATTGAATGTATTATTCTATTTATATTTGCGGAGTGTCTCTTCGTACTGAAATTTGGGATGACTAGCCCAATATTTCTCATAGGCTTGATTAGTCGTCCCGAGGGGCTATTCACTGAGTGAAAACGAGTGCAGGAATTTCTGATTTGCGAAGTGTAGGCGATCTTGAATCTCGGTTGATCTGAGTCGATCTAAGTGAATGTGAGTGAAGCAGAATGAGTCAGAGTTGGCGAGAATCGGAGCAAATACGAATTATTTTGAAGAATACAAGAAGATCAGGAAGAGTACGAATTGGGTTTTCTATTCTGGCTATGACTTTCTTTATTTCTTTAATAGGTCTTTTCTCATGATCGATCAGTTTTATGTATCAAAAAATTTTGTTTCAGAAAAGGTGCTTCTCTGGGAGTAGATCAAATTTGTTAAAAATTCTTGCCGTGGAATCAAAATTTTAACAAAAGTAAGCACAATTTCATTCTCCCTTATTCTTCGTAAATGGTTTTCTAACCGATGCTATGTTTGAAGTTTCAGAAAGCCTGAAATTGTAGGAGGTTTATTGCATTATTCAAAATAATTAAAACGCAAATATCTGGGAACTGATCCATTTCTCGAAGAGGGGGGCCCGAATTTTTCGTAATCAGTTCAAAATTTTTCGTAATACTCATATTCAGTTAAAAAATCGGACATACCTAGAGCTGCACACAGAATTACCCCTGGCTCCACCTGGTGGCTTCATTGCAAAATGGATTTATAAAGACTTCACAATGTAAAATGAAGTAACGTTAAAATAGTAATAAAAGGGCCGAATCAAGTCCAAATCAGGCAGGTTTTACAATCACATTTCACACTTAAAGTCGCAGAATCTGTTGGCGATGAAATGTATTCTTTTTTGAAGGAAATTAGGCTACACGAATTTTTCCGTTTGGAAAACAACAAGAACTCCCCAAATTTAGGAGTATTTGAATTTTGACGTCCATTTTTAAAAAAACTCCATTTCTTTTCTTTACACATACATAGTTCTTGATCAAATTTTTATGTTGTGAATAATGATCTTTCTGGACTCAGGTGGTATTTACTGTTCTCTTGCAATATCTATCGAAGAGGGCCTAGCCGGGTAAGCATGCAAAATCTGCCCCCGCACGTATTATAATGAAATTCCTGTCACAGGTTCGCATTTATGTTCTAGAGTGACTACCTCCATATTTTACGTAAGCGTTCCTCAAAACATCCTTCATAACATATATTTATTTTTAATTTTTTGAAGAAGTGCAACACTGTGAGAAAAAAAAATAAAAATTGCGCATGCAACACCCCGCACCGTTACGGTGCACTACTTCCGACCACAATACTTTGGGACACAACCCTATTTCATTTTTTCAAGGTCAGAAGTAGAAATTCTCTCAATGATAACCCTAAAAATGCATTCAATATGTATTTAGAAAAATTCGCTTTTCACTTTTTCACATTGTTCCACCCTCTTAAAAAGTTCAACAAAAATATATGTTATGAAGGATGTTATAAGTTCAAGACATGTCGACGTGAAATATGGAGGTGGGCACTTTAGAACAGAACCTCAAAACAAAATTTTAAAAAATTCTATTTTTTTTGGTCTGTAATATTCGCTAAAAATTGAATTTAAAAAAAATTAAAATTATATGCATTTTTAGGGTTATCATTGAGAGAAATTCTACTTCTGACCATGAAAAAATGTAACAGGGTTGTGTCCCAAAGTATGCGATGAGAAGTAGTGCACCGTGACGACGCGACGGTGCGGAGTGTTGAATGCGCGATGTTTATTTTTTTTTCATTGTTCCACGCTTTAAAAAAATCCAACAAAAATATATGCTATGAAGGATTTTTTAAGGAATGTTTACGTGAAAAACGGAGGTGGTCACTTTAGAACAAAACCGCAAACCATAATTTGGAAAAATTCAAAAAATTTTTTGGTCTGTAATTTTTGTCAAAAATTGAATGTTTTCAAAATGACAATTGAATGCATTTTTAGGGTTATCATTGAGAGAAATTCTACTTCTGATCATGAGAAAATGTAATAGGGTTGTATCCCAAAGTATGCGGTGAGAAGCAGTGCACCGTAACGGTGCGGAGTGTTGCATGCGCGGTTTTCATTTTTTTTCACATTGTTCCACACTTTCAAAAAATTCAACAAAAATATATATGATGAAGGATGTTCTAAGGGATGTTCACTTAAAATATGGAGGTTCTAACTCTAGAACATTACCTTGAAACGAAATTTTGAAAAATTCAAAATTTATTTTGGTCTGTAATTTTTGTCAAAAATTTAAATTTTTTCAAATACAAATTAAATGTATTTTTAGGGTTATCATTGAGAAAAATTCTACTTCTCACCATGAAAAAATGTAATAGGGTTGAGTCCCAAGGTATGCGGTGAGAAGCAGTGCACCGTAACAGTGCAGAGTGTTGCATGCGCGGTTTTTATTTTTTTTTCACATTGTTCCACCCTTTCAAAAAATTCAACAAAAATATATGTTATGAAGGATGTTCTAAGGCATGTTTGAGTGAAATATGGAGGTGGTTACTCTAGAACATAACCTCAAAACAAAATCGTTAAAAATTCAAATTATTTTTTGGTCTGTAATTTTTGTCAAAAATTAAATTCTTTCAAAATGAAAATTAAAAGCATTTTTAGGGTAATCATTGACAGAAAAAGTCTAGAACGTAACCTCAAAAAAAAATTTTTTTTAATTCTAAATTTTTTTTTACCTGTAATTTTTTCCGAAAAATTAAAAAAATGTGTAATATTCTTATTAGTGTCTACAATATATATTTTGTTTATCAAAATCGGTTAAGCCGTTTTCGAGAAAAACCACTTTTACGATTTTTCTTTCGCCCTCGGTAACTTCCAAAAAAATTCATTTTCAGTGTTTTTATTGGGAGAAATTTTACTATACATAAATGCGAACCTATAACAGGAATTTCATTGTAATGCGTGCGAAGGGAGATTTTGCATGCTTACTCTGCTAGACCCTTTCTTTAAAGTTTGAAATTTAAAATAATGGCGACGCCTTTTACAAAAATATAAAAAGTCGATTTATGTTTCGCCAATTTTTTTACTGTATTTTTCCATTTATAAGTAAGACATCATGTGAGTTTTATGCGAGCTGAATGATTTTTGTGGAAAGGAGAAATTTATTTTCTCAAAATCGTGTTTTCGCATTTTTCTGCATTTTATTCAATTTTTAATTACAGCAGTAGTTCTGTTATGATTTTGGGGTTTTTGAAGATCAAATATAGTGTCGGCTAGGAAACAGTTTTACAAAGAGAAATTTCCTATATGATTTTTTGATTCAGTCGACTTTTAGCATAAAAAATTGACAATTATATCGAAAAACGAGAAAAATAAAATTGTGCTTATTTTGTTTGGAATATTGATTCTGCGGCAAAAAATTTTCCACGGAAGTTGGTCTACTTCCAGAGTAACATTTTTTCCTAAGACAAATATATTGTGATGAAAGTGATCAAAAATAATAACTTTTTGCGCTATATACAATAATTTACAAATTTTCACTGTAAGTTTCTAATGATTGCAGAGACTTTTATTGAAGCTAAATAATGTTCATGAAAATTATTCTTTACCTTTTATTAAAGTTAGATGTCTCAAAAATCCAACGCTGGCAGGAACGAAATTTTTTTGCTGGCGAAGGTAGGATATCGGAAAATAAAAATAGACGAGAAAATGTGGGTATGAGATGAGGAGAAAGAGGTGTTGAAGGAAGTAGCAGGGATAAGGAAGAAGGATGAGGAGTTCTGGAAGTACATACAAGAATTTGATGTTGTGGGACTGGTAGAGACGTGGGTAGAAAGAAAGGAATGGGACAGAATAGAGCCACGGCTGCCAAGTGGGTATAAGTGGAGACTCCAGGAGGCGGTCAGAGTGAAGACAAAAAAAAGGGCTAGTGGAGGAATTATAACGGGGGTTAGAGATGGATTAGAGGAAGAAGTTCATGGAAAGGAAGAGAGGGAGAGAGTGCAAATGAGGGAAGTAAAAATAGGAGGGAGAGCGTGTAACTTTGTGACAGTGTACAATAAGGATGGGATGGAAAGAATTAAAGAAAGGGTGGAAGAATTCCTAGGCGAAACAGAGGAGGGTATGGTGGTACTGGGTGGGGATTTTAATGCGAGGATGGGAAGGGAAGGGGGCCTTTAGATGGAAGGGGAGAGCTTCGAAAGGAATTCGAAGGATACGTTAATAAATAAGGAAGGGGAGATTCTAAGGGACTGGATGGAGGATAGAGGGTGGGCAGTGGCGAATGGTATTGTAAATGGGGACGAAGAGGGAGAATACACATATGTAAGTAAGGTGAGGGTATCGGTGATAGACTATGTGGTAATGAATATGCAAGGATGGGAGACGAAAAAATTCGCCGTAGAGGGGAGGGTGGAATCAGACCACCAGCCATTAAGTCTGTGGATAAGAGGTGAGTGTGGCGGAAGACAAGGCAGTGAAGAAGTCTCGATAGGGGAGAGGGTGACCTGGACGAGGGAGGCGATAGAGAAGTATCAGGAGCAGCTAGGAAATGTAAGCTTTGGAGGGGAGTCGGTGGAAGAGACTTGGTTAAGCAAAACGGCATGGAGAGAGAGAAGACAGAAGGGGAAGAGAGAATAAGAGAGTCAAGATTTAACGGAAACTATGTGTGAATTATGCCAAGGGCAAGAGCGCAATACTTATGTGAGAAAGGAGAGAGAGGAAGTCAGGAGCTTATAGCGACGATGAGGTGTGGGTGTATGGAGGATTTCAATAAGTTCTGGCTCTCTCGGGAGGAGAGGATGTGTGAACTGTGTGGAAAGGGGGATGCAAGAGTGGAGCACTGGTTGGAGGAGTGCGTGGAGGTGGAAAGAAGTGAGATAAGCATGGAGGCATTGTTGCATGAAAAGAGGGAAAAAAGGGCAGTAGCATGGGTGAAGGGAGTGTTGCGTAAGATGGTGATGAAGAGAAGGAAGGAGGAAGAGGAGTGGAGAAGGAAAGATTGTAAATAGGAGAGAAAGTAGATATAAGTAAGATGTAAATATTGTAAATAGTAGATAAGTAATAGGTATTAGCTGCGAAAACAGAAGTTGGCAAGCGAGGCAATGCGAAAAAGTACGGACATGCGAGCGAGGCGAAGCGAGGAAGGCAAGGCGATAAGAGCGTGCGGTTTAGAGATCAGGAATGGATGGATGTTAGTTTTTAAGGGTTAGTTTTAAGAAAATTCTGTAAAAAATGGATGTGTGAGCAAGTCAATTTTTTAAGGCCAGCAGGCTG
>CAKNXH010063786.1:91196-123932 GCA_932178445.1 Andricus quercusramuli
ATATATATATATATATATATATATATATATATATATATATTCGGTTCGGTTTCGATTCCTTTGGAATAGAAAACGAAGGGCTTATGACAAAGCCACCGAACGCAGTCGCGGACAATTGTCCACGGATGGTCCCGAAGGAATAACCCCCAAGCGAAGGCGTGAGAACCGTGCCAAAAGCTGAATGTCACCTGGGTGAGGTGTCTCTAACGGTGATTCTGGGAAATCAGCGACTCTCAGAGTATACAGCCTTATCCTTGCATGCGGGGCTCTACAAGAATGGACGAACCCTTTCCCTAGCTGCTCGTGGGAACAACAATGACAACACCAAACATAATTGTAGTAAGTGCGGTTCAAAAAAATCGAACGCGCAGGGCTCCCGACAATGGGTCGGACAACAATGCCGACTACCCTACAGTTGGGTGAGCCAATCAAGACGGAGTCAATGCGATTGACCGGCGGAATCTTGTTACTTTTAAGTCGACGGATCAACTTAATGACGGCCTGCTGGAGTGCTACGATGCCAGTATGGTCCCTGAACGAGAAGGTTACATGGCACGACTGCATGCTCTGTGGTGCGAGAAACACCCAGAGCTCTCAGACTTTTCGCAACAACGTCTGCGAAACCATGCCGAGAACCTCCGGAAAAGAGGCTATATAAGCGGAGTGCCTACTCAATCGCATTCAGAACAAGCCAACAACAGAGAAAGAGAGGCGACACTGAGACCAACCGCGAACAGGCATCCAATAGCGAAAGAACGATGCTTCAGGACCCGGAGAAACATCAACATTCAGGTTTCTCCCAAGCCCAAAGATTTGACTGAATTGGATGATGAACTTCGTGGAGATTTTTCCGAAGAATCCGACCTCTGGAGTATCAGTTGTGGTGTGTACAATGCAGCGAGAACTTTGGCAGATGCAAGCCGTAAAACAAAACCAACGGTTGATCATAAGACCAAAAGAAGAATGCATCAACTCAGCACAAAGATAGGCTGGGCTAGACAGTACGCGTCCCGCATTCAGTGTGTGATTGACTACATAACATGTTGCAGGAATTTCACTGCCAAGGTTCGACGGTTCGCGCGCGAACTGCGGATCCGTCATCATACAATCAACAAATCAAAGCTAATGACCATCAGACAGCATATTGTTGACAGAATACGAATACCATTTAACGCTAGGAGAAGTCTAGAGCGGAGAGAGAGGTGGGTCAGAGAAAATCCACAATTTTCATCTGATCCATCTAAACTCTTCCAAGGCCCTCCAATTACTGTCGACCATCCGCCCAAACCAGAGGAGGTCGAAGCATTTTGGAGAGAAGTCTACGAGGTCCAGCATCCACTTCAAGAAGACTCAAAGAACATAAATTGCTTCAAGGAGCTGCGCAATGCCCTCATAACACCTGAGGAAGAATGCCCACCTATCACTACCGAGGAGTTGAAAAACGCATTAAGAGGCATGAAGAACTTTCCCGCTTCGGGACCAGATGGTATCAAGACCTTCTGGTGGAAGAAGTTTCCTTCTACCCACCAGCATCTGGCCCGAATTTTCACCTCATATCTAAAGTTGGAAGAGCCTATTCCGGAGTGGTTGGTGGAAGGGCGCACAGTGCTCCTGCCTAAGACGGGCAACTAAGCTGACCCTAAGAATTACAGGCCAATAACTTGTCTGAACACACTGTATAAGATCTTCACAGCCATCCTAAATGATAGGATTCTTCGGACAATTGAACCTGTGTGGCGAGAGATGTATGAACAACGTGGCTCGAAGAAAGGCGTAGCAGGATGTCGGGAGAACCTGCTCATCGATAGATGTGTCTGTAAAGATGCAGCATCCTATCAACGATCTCTATCGATGGCCTGGATAGATTACCGAAAAGCTTTTGATTCAACCTCCCATAGACTTATCATCTGTCTGTTGGAAAGCTTGAAGGTTCATCCACACATCGTGAGATGCATAGAGAGATTAATGCCGCTTTGGAAAACCAGATTTACCATCTTATCTGGAAAATATCGTGTGATCTCTAACAGTATTACCTTTCAGAGAGGTGTGTTTCAGGGCGATACCATGAGCCCTCTCCTCTTTTGCCTCACATTATTGCCACTATCTCTCGCACTTCGCCATTCCGAAGGGTACCTCTGCGGCAAACCTGGAAATCGAAAGCATAAGGTAACTCATGTATTTTACATGGATGATCTTAAGCTCTATGCTAGAAATCAAGAGAAACTACATCTAGCTCTAAAAATTGTCACAGAGTACACTCAAGAGATTGAAATGGAGTTCGGGTTAGAGAAATGCGCCAAGGTTAATTTGAAGAAAGGAAAACTTAACGGCATCCCCGAAGATCCTGAACTCGTTGACAGAAGCGTTATACGACACCTTTGCGCTGAAGAGACCTATACATACCTGGGCGTGCCACAAAGCCGCATTCAGGACGTAACATCTATGAAGGATACTCTCCGATGCAAATACAAACGTCTCCTCCGACAGATATGGTCTTCCGAACTGTCGGCGAGGAACAAAGTATCTGCAACGAACATGCTTGCCGTCCCAGTAGTACTCTATTCATTTGGAGTAGTTCCATGGACGAAGGACGAGCTCAGATCCCTCGATATCGGGTCCCGAAAGGTCATGCACTGTTCCACGACTTTACATCTCACGTCGTCTAGGTGGTCGTGGAATACTGAATCTTGGATGTCTTCACAACAGGATTATTCTGGGTACAGCACATATTGTCGCAAATGGACAAGATCCTCTTCTTAAAATGGTCAGAAAACACGAAGAAGTAGGCAAAGGGGCGTTTCTTTACAAAGCAGCAGAAGAGGCTGCTGAAACACTCGGCCTTGACTTCAATATCAGGGCTGAGCGAAAAGCATCAAATCTTATCCATCTTGAATACTCACTCCTGAAGGCCCGGATTAAGAAAGCACAGGATTGAAGTCGGGCACAGAGGGCTTCATTTTGGCATGTCAAGATGGTGTCATTTCCACTCTAGCATACCGTCGCCACATTTTGAGCCAAGATATTCCCGATGATAGCTGCAGAGCATGTCATAAACACCCCGAGCATCTAGGACACATACTATCTAGTTGTCCAGCTCATGCGGGAACAACCTACATCCAAAGGCACAATGCGGCACTGAGAGTGCTTTATTACCATCTCTGTCACTCTTGCGGCATTAGCCCAAATACCTCTCCGCTGAACGCCCCTAGAGAAATAGAGTCAATTGTCGAAAATGAGAAGTGCCGCATATATTGGAACTTCATGTTCTCGACAATTGTTTCTGTTGCGCACTCGAGGCCTGACATGGTTCTTCTTGACTTCGAGAAACGAACCATGTTCGTTATCGAATTTTCGGCACCAGCGGACAAAAACGTCACAGCGAAGGAGAAAGAAAAGAAAGAAAGGTATAAAGACCTTATGAGGGAGTTGCGACGGTTATACCCGGAATATTCTGTTAAGCTAATCGTCCTGATCATTGGCGCTCTTGGAGGTGCCAAGGTTTCACTTGTTAATAGCCTGAAAAGCCTCCCTGCGTGTTAACAAAATGCTGAGACACTTGCAGGGAGAATGCAGAAGGCGGTCGTCCTTGGGTCGCTCCGTGTCCTCAGGGTGCACGAGACTTTCGCCGGATCATCGTATTGAGTTCG
Source organism: Andricus quercusramuli (assembly GCA_932178445.1). Taxonomy (NCBI): domain Eukaryota; kingdom Metazoa; phylum Arthropoda; class Insecta; order Hymenoptera; family Cynipidae; genus Andricus; species Andricus quercusramuli. The sequence continues at coordinate 94,844 of CAKNXH010063786.1, forward strand.
CGCAGACTGTAACCACCCATCTCACGGTCGTGAGACGTGGTTACAGCTGAAATTTTACCGCGATTTCGCTGGGAGCGGGTGCAATTTTTTAGATTAGCACCCGCTCCCGGCGAAATCCTGCGGTTGTCCTTATGACAAACTTTTAACTATATATATATATATTTTTTTTTTTTTAAATAAATAAATATAACAAATAATAACGTATAATTTACTAATAAATTTAACAAATTTTGTTTAAAATAAAGTGAATTGAATATTATTTTGGATAAATGTATAAATATAATGAAATGTAAAAAGAAATATAACTCAAATAAATATATTTTTTCTTTAATTTGCCTTTCCAGGCAACAGTGAAAAAAGTGGACGGATGGAGTGGAAAAAGTAAATGGTCACAGCGACAAAAGTGAGGCACAGTGAAAAAAGTAAATAAAGGGCAAACTACTTCGTGTTACTCCGGGTGTGTTCGTGCTGCCTCGGGTGTGCTCGTGCATCGTGCGCAGACTTCATTCTATTTTCCGACTGCGTCCCTAACCTAAAACACCGTCAGATTCTCCGAAAATACGGTGTTATTGTTGCGTCAATCGACAAAAAATCGCCTTCTTTTTACACAAAAAACAGGTAAATAAAAACTAGCACTTTTTACACAAATTATACAGACAAAGGATCGTGTCCCACACATTAAAAAAGCGACGATTTAAAACTCGTGTGACAGCCACCCTCGCTCCGCTCGGGTGGCTAACTTCACACTCGTTTTCAATCTCTCGCTTTTTCAACTTGTAGCACAATATACTATTTATTCATGTTCTTATTATGTATATATATTCAGAAAATTTCAAACAAATATTTGAATTTTTAAGGAAATTTCCAACTCTACAGTATAGAATGACGTCGACATTTAGCTGGTAAGAGTTTTGAAGAAAATCTTCTCGTTTCTCTGTAGCTTAACTGGCTAAAGCATCAAACCGAAAATCTGAAAGATCTGGTGTTCAAATCCCAGTGGAGGTAGAGTGATTTTTTTCAAAAACTCAAAAAATTAATTACACCGGCACACAAAAAATAAAAAGTGGGCGGTACTTTTGAATATACCTACATATCCCTATATATTTTGACGCGCTGAATCAGAATTCGGTGTCCGTTTTGCCCGTACACCCCCGAAATTTTGATTAAATCACAAAAAACCGTGAAAAATCGCTGAAAATCGCATTTATAGACGTTGGTAAATCTTAGAAAGTATTCTTATGAGTGTTTCACACATGATTTCAGTGTATTTTGACGAGCTGAATCCCAGTCCGTTGTCCGTTTTGCTCGTACACCTCCAAATGGCGAAAAACCATGAGAAACCTTGAAGGTCCACATCCATGGATCTAGAAGCTACTGCTTCCTCAAAGTTTATCATTTTGTCTGGTTTCACTACTCAAGAAACGTTGTCATATAAATATATATTTTTTTGCTTGTACTTGCGACCAGGGCACTTCCACGAAGTGACGGTGGGCATGACGGCCACGCCGGCCCGATAGTCGTTAACCCAGGGCTCCACTAAACTCACCTCCTCTTTCTGCCAACTCATGTCCTCGGAACCGCTTTCGCATTACTTCAAGGACATGGGGGTAAGGCCAATAAGCCGTGCTTCGGCTTTCAACATTGGCACATTGGCACTGAGGGGTGCTTTCGCACCCCGCAGCCCTATGGCCCTCCTTGCCGCACCTCCAACATGCCTTCGTCCTGTTTGGACTCCTGTAGCCCGCTGCCATGTAGCCAAAGCCTTGGCAGCGGTAATACCTCAAGGCCTCCGTCTTCTCCTGCACGCAACATGACACCCATCCTACCTTGAGGTGTCCCGTGCGGAGAAGCCTTGCGGCAAGCTCCTCCCTCCTCTCGACGAAGGCCTTAAGATTACCTCTGGAGTCCTTCTTCGTCATACTGACCTTTATTTCGCCGCTTGCTGCTTCATTGAAGTGTTTATGAACGGCGACATCCACTTCTGCCGCATCGGTGGTCGTGTCGAGGTCCAGGACCTCGACCTCGGTGCGGGGGACGAGCTCGCGCACGCTGCCCACAGCACTGACCGCTTCTTTGATGGCCGCCGACAATTTGGCTCTGCCATCCGCCTTCGGCCCTACCTCCACAAGGAACTCTCCGTTCCGGGTTTGCCTGACACCCTTGATTTTTACTCCAAGGGTGTCCGGCTTCCCATTTCGCTTGACGTCCCTGAGGACCTCCGCGTAGCTCGAGCCTTCGGCCAGTCTTACGAGGACCGCCTCAGGGCGAGCTCGCCTTATTGGCTTTGCCTGCTTTCCGTCAGTGGCAGGCTTCTCCTTCTCTTCTCCTCTTTTAGGCGTCAAGGTCACCGCAGTCGCAGCAGTGCGTGTACTCGGTCTCTTCTTCATAGGCTTTGAGGAATAATTCACCTCTATGGGACTCAGGGTGGACTCCCGTTCGCACTTCCCTACCTTGGGAGCGGGAGTTTCTACGGCAAAACCGATAATCGGCTGTTATTACGGCCATTTTCAGCTTACTCGCCAGTTCCTGTGCTTCCTCCAGTCCATGCCTGATTGGCATTAACATATTCCTCTTCGTTTCAGAGAAATCCTGCATCCTCTCTTATGCTTCTGTCAATTTTTCGACGAGTTTCTCCAGCATCTGTTAAAGCTGTTTTCGCCCACATGATATCTTGTTTCGCCTCAGAAACTGCTGTTCCCGCGAGTAGCTACGGAAATGTAAGCCCACCCCCGCAAAGCCCCGCATGCCGGGGTAAGCTCTGCATAATCTATGAGGCGACCTGGTGTTCTAGAAACACCGTTTGGAACAGCACACCCTCGTGCCATGCAGTCTTCGGCTTCTAGATCCATGGATGTGGACCTTCACGGTTTTTCATGGTTCTTCGCCATTTACTCAAAATTTGGAGGTGTACGAGCAGAACGGACAACGGATTCGCCTTCAGCGCGTCAAAATGCACTGAAATCATGTGTGAAACACTCATAAGAATACATTCTAACCAACGTCTATAAATGCGATTTTCACCAATTTTTCGCGGTTTTTCGCGATTTACTCAAAATTTTAGGGGTTTACGGGCAAAACGGACACCGAATTCGGATTTAGCGCGTCAAAATACGTTGGAATATATAGGTGTAGTCAAAAGTACCACCCACTTTTTATTTTTTGTGTGCCGGTGTTGTCAATATTCAATTAATATTGATTTCAGACCAAGTAGACAAAAAAAATTAACATTATATAAAATTTATAGTTAAACTTTCAACCAATGAAATACATTTTTAAACAAAATCATGGATACTTTCAACGAAATACAGCAATTTCCAATCAAATAGTTGAATTTTCAATTTAATAATATAAATTTTTAACCAAATATGAGAATTTTCAAACAAAAAGATTGCTTTCGACAAATTATGGTCATTTCATGAAAAAGAAAGATTTGTTAACTAAAATGATGGATCATCACCAGAAAAAAAAAAAAAAAATGTTCCACAAAGTAGTTTCACTTCCGAATATTAGTAGTCGTATTTTCAATAAAGAAAGATTAAACAAATTAATTTTCAATGAAACAGTTATGATTTTCAAACTAAAAGGTGCAAATTCTACCTAAATATGCATTTTTAACCGAAAAAGACAATTTTCAACAAAACAGTTGAATTTTCTACCAAAAACAATGGCTTTATAACAAAATTGCTGAATTTTCAACAAATTAACGAAATTAAGTTTAACTTTCGAATTTTCTTCTGTGTCTCTTACTGTTATTTATTCTCAATTGAAAATAAACGGTCGTACACAGATTTTTCCTGGAAATCTATAAATAGGAAAATTTCATAACTATCAAGAAAGACTTTTTTACTTCCACACTTCAAATATTCCATTTGCGCAACTATAATTTTTAATTACTTTATTTCCTCTTTTCATAAAATTGCTTTTTTGTATTGTGAAAAAACTGTATATGAGATATGATTTGCCCTAAGGTGGACTTGTACAAGCATCACTTGGCTCCATTTCTATACTGACACTGAAAAAACCAGATTTACTCCAAGAATAACATGCCAGGACGGTGTAATCTCCACCTTAGCATACCGCGCCCGCATTTTATGTCAAGAAGTTCCCAGTGATAGGTGCAGAGCGTGTCATGCACACGCTGAGTACCTAGAACACATACTATCGGGGCGTCCGACCCACGCAGGAACAACGTATATCTATAGACATAATGTGGCCCTAAGAGTACTTCATTACCACCTTTGTCGCTCTTACGGTGTTGGTCGCGACCCTGCCCTGCCGAACGCTCCAAGGGAAATAGAGTCAATTGTCCGAAACGAGAAGTGCCAGATTTTCTGGAACTACGATTTTCGGGCAGCAGTCTCCGTTGCGCACTCGAGGCCTGACATTGTTCTCCAAGACCTCGAGAAAGGAACTATATTCGTGATCGAATTCTCGGCTCCATCCGAATACAACATCACTGCAAAGGAGAAAGAAAAAGAGGAGAGATATCAAGACCTTAAAAGAGAGCTGCGTCGACTGTACCCAAAATATTCGGTACGAGTAATTGTCCTTGTGATAGGTGCTCTCGGAGGTGTGAAATTATCGCTGGTTCGTAACCTTAAAGCCATACCCGCGTGCCAAACATATGCCAAGGCTCTTGCGAGATGGATGCAGAAAGCTGTCATCCTTGGGTCGCTTCGTGTGCTCAAGACACACGAGGGTTTCGCCGGCCTGTCGTTGTGATTTCGTCGTGCCCTGTGACCACCCATCTCACGGATGTGAGACGTGGCCATAGGTGTATTTTACCGCGGTTCTACTGGGGGCCATTGACATTTTTTCCAGATGGCAGTTGCTCTTAGTGGTACCCTGCGGTGGTTGTTTAACTTTTTTTTTAATTATATATATATATTTTTTTTTATTCGATTTGGAAACAAATGGTGGGGAGTCATTCGGAAATGATCGGAAAGAAGTCGGAGAGTGGGACACTCGGAATGACTCGGAAAGGTTCGCTGGACAGCTCGACGTTCGGAAAGAAATCGGAAGCAAATGTCCCATACAATTCGGAAAGGATCGGAACGGAACCTCTCTCCGAACCCTTTCCGAAATCTTTCCGAATCTTCCCGACGCGGTCTTTCCGAGCCTTTCCGCTTCTTCCGCTAGGGCTGGAATGGTTGAAATTAATTCAAGCACATGCAGTTACGTAAGTACACAGTTTTTCACTTTCAAGTAATTTATTATGAACAAACTTCTTGCAGCACAGATAATTTGTAAAGCAAACGACAGTTATACCATATATTTAAGTTAAAAATGATTGTAAGGTCCTCCGGTGTAATGTAAATAGAGTTTCTTTACCTTAACAGCTTCTTCCATCTTCTCAAACGTATCCCACGGTTGGTATTCTCGAAAATTTTCTTGATTCTTCTGGATAGGAAGACTGCTAGTTGATTCTCTAACTCAGCCACAATCCTTGTACCATACTTTGTGTGAATTTCACGAATTTTGAAATTGGCGTAATCCTTTTTTGGAGTAACGTTAGAGAGCGGTTGCATGGGCAAGACACCATCCATACGGCCAAACTCGTTGATTCTTTTGAGATGAATCTTCTCCAAAGCTATTTGATTTTCACTACAAGTTTGATCAGATGACTAACTGGAAACTGTGTTCGACGATAAACTAAAGCAACCGAAATCTGATGCGGCTTTTATATCCCAGGCGTGAACATGCGGAATAATCTGATTCGGTCGCATGCCCCAAACTTTCGCAGTGTGGGGGAAATTTCAAGTAGAGATTCCCTCACACCGATTCTGGAACCAGTAGCCTGTCTGCCTACCTGCTGCCTGTTCTCTTGTTCGGAATTGACGGGTAGACAATTCGGGTAAGAAGTTCAAATTAATTGTATATCAATTTTAGAAATTATTTAAATATAGACAAATTCGATTTTTTGAACAATTTTGTTAACAATAAAATAATTCAGTTGTATTATTTATTCTCAGAGACCTGTTCTTTAACGTATTTGTCGTCAAGAATGTTCATAAATATAGCAATGATATCAAGACAGTTTTTTAATCAGTGAAACCTCTCGGGATTATTTGAAGTGACAAAATAGAATTGTTTCGAAGTTCAGTGTACACAGGAATAACAAGTTGCTTCCAAATCATGCATTCAGCGAGGAAACCTAAAGGGTGCCATGTATATTGAATTCTAAACTTTTTTTTGTATCCGGCAATTTGTTCTCCACAATTGTGTAACGCGTCGAGTCAGTGTATGTAATTTTTCGGCACGCGTATACTCTTGGCAGCTGATTACTGCTTACATCTGCCACTCACACGGGACGATTCGTGTTCTGAGCGAAATTTAAGCAATGACTATCGATAATTAACTTTATTTATCTTTTGCAATAATTGTGGTGACAAATAGAATTTATTAATTCAGTTCTTGATCATTACTGAATACTTTCGAGTCGGACATTTCGATCACGTTAACAATGAGTGCAATACAACGGAAGGAATTCGCGGCTGAAAGGAAACTTCGTCTCATCTGTGCGTCAAAATTCAACAAGCGAATGTCCTTCATCAAGAACGTGTCGATTATGTGATCAGAACCATCAAACCATGCTTCATCAAGATACGACAATATCAAACATAACTCATCAGTCACCTTCAACCTCAGGAGAAAATCGTACATTGTCCAGCGTTCGTTATCTCAGCATGCATCATGTGCCTTGACCTAGAACAAAAGGTCTATTACCTACAGCTTTGATCAAGGTCAAGTCAATTAATGGTGCTTCAGTATTTTTGCGTGCACTCCTTGATCAGGGTTCTGAAGTGTCTCTCTTATCTGAGTCTCGCACAACGACTAAAGCGCGCGCGTTCAAGTTGTGAATTAGGTTTGCTAACTATGAGTGCAGGACGTCCCACACCAACTCACGGTGCAGTTTCGTGTATTCTTGCGTCATGTTTCGAATCCGACTTCGAGTATCCGCTGGATGCGCTCGTTCTTCCACGTCTCACGCCATACCTCCCACGTTTCGAAAAGGGCAATGGAAGTTGGTCTCATCTTTTAGGTTTGAATCTACAGGACCCAGATTTTGCAAACTCATGAGTGATCGACGTGATCATTGGAGCAGTCGTTTGTCCTTATCTGTTTTTTCCGAACATTCGGAAAGGTCCCTTTAACGTTCCTGTTGCTCAGGAAACATACTTCGTTTGGACCCTATATGGGAAAACTACAGGAGATTCGTCACCCAAATCAACTGCAGAGCCTTCTTTAGTACTAGGGACGTATTTTTTTGTACAAAACACCGTACCTTGGACCTTCAAAGGTTTTGGGACGAACAAGGGGTTCCATCAAAGTCCATACGGACATGAAAAGAACAGGCATTTGAGGATGTCTTCGTGTCAACTCATTCGTGCACTCCTGAAGGACGCTATGTTGTTCATCTTCCGATGAAGCAAGATATTTCATCATTTGGCAATTCTTTTCGGCCAGTCTTCCGGATGCTTCAGCGCATGGAACATCGCCTCGCGAGCATCGCTTCCTTCTTCAGGCCCTATGAGAAATTTCTTAAGGAATACGAAAAACTTGGCCACGCGGTGCCTGACGCTGAGTCTTCTATTCATCGTGACTGTTCTCGCTCCTTCCACCTTCCACATCGCGGGGTATTGCGTGAATCAAGCGCTACTACTAAGTTCAGAGTTCTCTTCAATGGATCTCAGAAGACTGGAGCTGGAATTTCGCTCAATGAATGGATGCATACTGGAGCCACACTTCTCCCAAATCTACTCGACATTTTGCTTCGTTGGATGTGTTTTCGAATAGCTCTCTGTGCTGACGTAGAGAAAATGTACGGACAAATTCAGGCACACCGAGACAATCAGGATCCTCAACTTATCCTGTGGAAAAAATCGTCAAATGATTTAGTTCAAACGTTTCATCTCACCATAGTTACTTACGGTTAGTCTTGTGCTCCTTTTCTTGCACTCCACTGCATTCAACAGCTCGCCCTTGATGGGGGTGAAAATTATCTAAAAGCAGCTGAAGTTGTACGCCGACGGACATACGTAGACGGTGTATGTAATCACAGGTGCAGATAACTTTGAGGAGGCAATTTCTTCACAGGTTCAATTACATCGACTTTTTGCAGCGGGTGGCTTTCCTCTTCGCGAGTAGATGTCAAGTGAGTCTGATCTACTAGAGAAAAGTTCAGAAGAACTTAGAGCTGCGTCTCAGCCTCTGTCCTTGGAATCCCAGCAATCGCTTCATATGCTTGGCCTCTCTCGGAATCCTCAAAGAGATGTGATAACTTTCGACGTCCAATTACCAGCCTGTTAATATGTTATCACTAAGCGTAGCGTTTCGTGTCAGACAGCTCAACTGCTCGATTCGCTAGGATGGTTGAGTAAAGTTGTTATAACAGCTAAGATATTGTCTTAAGCTCTCTGGCTTTTGAAGATCTCCTGGGACGATACTCTTCCGAACGAGGTGCACCAACGTTGGCTTGCGTGTCGAGACGGTCTTCATAACATATCCTCAATCGAAGTGCCTCTTTGGATAAAATTCAGTTCATCTTCTGGTTCCTGTGAACTGCACGGATTCTCCGTTGCTTAGGAGAGGGTCTTCGCCGCAGCATTTCATCTTCTTGTGACCTCCGATTCTGTTACGAACACAGTTTCGCTATTTAGTTCGAAAACTAAGGTCGCTCCCTTAAAACAGGTATCGCTGCCACGCTTAGAAATGTGTGGAGCAGTTCTTCTCGTTCGACTTGTGCATCACGTTCAGAAAACACTTTTGTTAGATGTTCCCATTTATCTATGGTGTGATTCAGCTGTCACGCTGGCCTGGATTCACGGACATCCCACAGAATGGAAGGCCTTCATAGCCAATAGAGTTTCCGAAATCTGAACTGCACTACTATCCGCGATTTGGCATGACGCTTCTTCATCAAGTAACCCCGCTGATTGTGCTTCAAGCTATCTCCCTGCCAAGAAGCTATCATCATTTCTTCTTTGGTGGCAAGGAAAAATTGGTTGCTGTTTCCAGATCTTTGGCCATGAATTCTATCATCAGTTAATCCTGAAGTAGACTTAGAAGAGCGAACATTAAAAATTCATACTTCTAGTTGTGTTTCCACTATGCGGGTGCTTCTACATCGATACTCTTCTTTGGATAAACTTCTACGAGCGACGGCCTGGTTACAACGATTTATTCAACATTATTTTCAGCAATCCTGTTTAAAGTCATAATTCCTTTGAGCTTCAGAACTTGAGAAAGCTTGCCTAGATTTTATTCGACAACTGAACAGCAATTCTATTTCTAAGCAGACATCAAGGCTCTATCATCAGAAAAATCTCTTCATTCCAAGAGCAAGTTAGGTCGTTTAACACCTTATTTAGGTAGGTTGAAGAAGCCTTGGATCCTGATGAGAAACATCCTTTCATTATCAGCTCTGAATCAACGCCGACGACTCTTCTTATTGATCTCGATCATCAGCGTTGTCTTCATGGTGGTGTCCAGGTCACTCTCGGAACCTTGAGGCAAACCTACTGGATTCTACATGGTCGATCGGTTGTGGGGGCCTTTCTTCATCGATGTTTACCATGCGCACAGTATCAAGCTGTAAAGTTTGAACAATTGATAGCAGAACTTCGAGCAATTCGCTCTACTCCGAGTCGACCGTTTCTACATACTGGCGTCGATTATGCTGGACCCGTTAACAAACTTCGTTGGAGCAGACGTCAAACTTGGAGCGATGTTTTCAGCAGCTTCAAAGGAGTCAACGCTTTTAGCTTCGTGTCTCGCTTTGTCTGGCACAGAGTGGCGATTTAATCCGCCAGGTGCGCCGCATTTTGGGGAAATTTGGGAAGCGACAGTGAAGTCAGTGAAATCCCACCTTTGGCGAGTCATCGGAGATACTACCCTTACATACGAAGAAATGAGCACATTTTTGGTTCAAGTAGACGCCTGTTTAAACACAAGACCGCTCTAATCCATATCCGATTATCCTGATTATAATCACGATTATGATCATAATCAGCCGTAAGATAATTATCTTACGGCTCATATATAGGTAATCTTCTGATTGGAGGATCTCTCAACATTATCCCTGAGCAAAGTTACATTGACATTGCCTCGAATCGCTTATCTTGATGGTAATTGTTACAACAAATGCGTCAGAATTTCTGGCGATGTTGGTCCTCGGATTACCTGAAACCGCTTCAACCTCGTTCGTCTTTTACTACGGGCGAATTAAAATGTTAAGATCTCGTCTTAAAGTGCCATGTACTCTCTTTTCGGTTGTGTTAGTTGAATGTTTCAATCTAATTCATTTCTGTCTTGTTCTGTTAATGACAGTGACAACCACTTCTTCATCTGATCGTCGTTAGAAACTTGAAATCTGTTTTATACTCAAAAATTTTAATCTTTATTGTCATTATCAAATTATTATTTTTTTTTAATGAACTGTGTGAATCTTTTTAATTTTGTCTCAACAAAGCGGGCGGAATCTTCGGAATTGATTTACATATTTTCTTGAGTACATTGTTTTATTCCAATTTCACTTACTTAACATTGGCTTTTCCATTTACGCTTTAATCTCATATGTTTACATTTTTATGGAATTCTAATTTTAAAGTGTTATCGATTTCTTCTTTTATCTTTATTCTTCTATCGTTGAGTCATATTCCTTCAAGGAAGAAGAGCTTTTCGTAGTATTGGAATGCTCAGATACTACTTGAATGGAGTGATCATTTATAGCTGGAGTACCCAGTTATACTTTGGGTTGCATTGAGTTTTAAGGCCACTGCCTTTAATTTACTTAAGAATCTTTTAGAATGCGTGCCACTAGTCATATCCAGCTATCTAGACAACCATCTCAGCACCGAATTGAAGATATCGGAAGATCACTGTAATCTGCCTGTCTCTACGTGGAGGGCGAAGTATAGCGTATATGGTGGTAACCTAGTATTTTCTTAAAGATAGAGGACTGTAATCTCTCCACTGAATCAAAGTGTCTTAAACCCCAGACTTCTATTACATAAAAAAGAAACTCTTTATAAAAAAGACCCTAGTCCTGCATGTTAAAACGATAGACAAATTTCCTCACTAATGGTCATTGACCATTAATGAAATTTGCACGCAGTATTGAGCGATAAGGTTAATTTTTAACTTGTAAGTCAGCCTAACATTGAGAAAACACGACTATATCATCAGCATAAGTAATTGAGATAGCATCACATAAGTTTGAAGGTAGCCAATAAACATGAAGTAAGGAATTGAGGTTGAAAGTATGTTCTACACAACTTCTTCCAGACTTGACACGCTTTAATTTGATCAACTGAGATATGAGAGTCCAATGAAGGGAGTCCATTTTCAATCCACTATATGCAGAGGGAAGCCTTAATCTGATATTGGGAAAATAGGTTTTGTCATACCTGCAGGCTTACATTGTTAGTCGAAGGAGACCACAACTTCAATCTATTGACCGATGTCCAGAAATCCCTAGGATAATTACAATCCGCTATGGAATTAAGTCTTGAAGATTCGAATTGCCTCATCTTATATGCTATACTATACGTGTTTGTGAATTTTTTCAGAACCGTCAATATAGTTAATAACTAATTATCGTTTGTAACTATCTTCTCGTATAGTAATGCTAGGTAGCTTCGTTTTTTTCTGAAATTTTTAACTTTTGGTCCACTTTTTGCTTCGTATAGGAATAAATAATGCAAGTTGAACAAAAACAATTGTATAATGAATTTATTATTGTTTATAAATTAAATTGTTTAATGTTAGTTTTCTTGACCAGGGTATTTGGGTAATACGTAATAATCATGAATTATTACTATTAATTAATTATAATGTTAAAGATTGTTGTCTACTGGTCGTTTCAATATTTTCATGAAATATTGATACTTTGATTGTGAAAAAAATTCTCTTAAGCTCCGTTGGGATACGAAGCCACGTCATCAGATTTCGCGTCCGAGGCTCTTGACCACTAAGCTACGGAGAATCAAGATAATCTTTTTCACAATCCCTACAAGTAGAATGTCGACGTCATTCCTTATACTTGTAAGATTATAGCACTTAAAAAGATAGTTTAAATTAAATTGTTTGATGTTAGTTTTCTTGACCAGAGTAATTGGGTAATATGTAATAATTATGAATTATTACTATTGATTAATTATGATGTTAAAGTTTGTTGTCTACTGGTCTTTTCAATATTTTCATGAAATATTGATACTTTGATTGGGAAAAAAATTCTCTCTAGCTCCGGTGGAATATAGATAGAGGGGTTGGGGGGATGTTTGAGAAGCTAGCAGCCATCTTAAAGGGTTTAGAGAGGAAGCAAGGAAGAGTCTGGAAGATATGAATAGGCAGGGGAAAGAAGTTAGGGGGGAAGTGAGAAAAGTAAGAGAAAAGTGGGAAGAGTGGGATAAACTCTGGAAAGAGGAGAAAGACAAGGTATGGGGTAAGCTAGAGGCCATAGAGAATAGACAGAGAGAGATTGACGAACAGACAAATAGGGAGATAAAACAACTGGAAGAACGGGTAAGCAAATTAGAAGTTAGGAATGAGCATATGGGGAAGGGAACAGAAAGTGCGGGAAAAGTAGAAGGGAGTGATAACGTGCAAAATGAGAATGAAAGATTGAAGAAGAGACTGAGTGAGATTGAAAGAAGGTTGGAAGGGGAAGAAAGGGCGAAGAGAAAAAATAACATAGAAGTCAAGGGATTGAAAATACAGAGTGAAACAGGGGAAATTTAAGTCAAAAATCTGCTGAGAGATATTGGAATTCGGGTAAGGGTAGAAGGAGTTAAGAGATTAGGAATGACGAAGGAAGGAAAAGAAGGAATGTTTGTAGTAAAAGTAGGGAGTGAGAAGGAGAAAAAGAAAATTATGGAGAACAAAAAATTATTGGAAGGAAGAAGGGAGAGAATTGAAGAGGATTTTACTTGGAGGGAGAGGAAAAGGAGATGACAAATAGAACAGAGAGCATGGATAGAGAGGAAAAAGGGATGCATGGTATGGATAGCGCGAGACAGACTATGGATAAATGGGGAGGAGTGGGTCTGGGACGAGGAAGTAGAAAAAATAAGGAAAAAGGGAAAAAGATTTGAGAAAGGTAGAAGAAAGGGAGATGCAAAAGAGGCTAGAGAGCAAACGGAGGGTTTTCCAAAAAGCAAGGCGGAAGAAAAGTAAGGAGGATAGGGGAGGGAAGGGAGGAGAAAAAAGTGAAAACAGCTTTCTGGAATGTGTCAGGCTTGAAGAACAAGAATGAAGCTTTCTGGCGGGAGTTAGAAAAGTGGGATGTGATTATGATGAGTGAATTCTGAGCGGATGAGAAGGATTGGAAGGGGATGAAAAGGTTCTTACCTCAAGGGTATGTGTGGACAATGCAAGAGGCAAGAAAGGAACACGTTAAAGGTAGAGGAATGGGTGGCATGGTCTCAGGGGTGAGAAAAGAATTGGCAGTAAAAGGTAAAACAGAGCAGGACAGGGAAGAAAAGGAGGGAACAATGGTAAGAAGGATTATAATAGGGAGAGTCAAAATAGCGGTGATTCGTGTATATAGAAGAAGAGGGGAAGAGGAAAGTTGGAGAGTAATAAGGAGGTGGATGGAGGAAAAGAAGGAAGAATTGGTTTTGATAGGAAGTGACTCAAATTCCTGGACTGGCGAGCAAGGGGGAGGGACTTGGGATAAAGAAAAGGAGGCATATATAAGGAGCTCCAAACATAGGGAGATTGACCGGGAGGGGAGGAGGTTACTATAGATAATAGGAGAAACCGAATGGTTTATATGTAATGGCAACATGAAAGGAGATGAGAAAGGAGAGATTACATTTATAGGTAAGGGAGAAACAGTAATAGACTACATCCTGGCGGAAGAAAGAATGAGTAATATGATATGCAGTATGAATGTAGGGAATGAGATAGGGTCAGAACACTTCCCAGTAATAGCTACACTGAAAGGTGGCGTCCATAAGCGTGGCAGAGGGAGAAAGGAAAGAGTGGGGGAAAGGAACACGAAAATGGGAGTCTGGGGGGTAGATAAATTGAAAGTGTTTGAACAGAAGATGGAAAAGGGGAATGTTAGATATGAAAAGGAGAAGGGAGTAGACTCGTTAATTGAAAGGTTGAAAGGGTCGATTGAGAAGGTGAAGAATGAGATAGCTACGAAAGAAGGAAGAGAAGAGGGAAAGAGAGGCTGGTGGGACGAGGAATGCAGGGAGAGTAAGGAGAGAATGAAAGAGTCTGTAAGAAAATGGAGGAAAGGAGACATAGAGAAGGCGGAGTACAACAGGAGAAAAAGAGAACATGAGAAGATGCTGGAAGGGAAAAAGCAAAGGGGAAAGGAGAAATACAAGGAGGAAGTAGAAAAAGCAATCAAAGAAGGTAGGGTCTGAGATGTGACAAACAGGGAAAGAGGAGGAAGGAAGGGCGTGAATGAAGAAATAGTAATGGATGAATGGACGGATTATTTTAAGGGTCTGCTAGGGGGAAAACAAAATAGGATCAAAGGGGAAAATAGAAAGACAGTCCAGGGAGAAATGGAGGAAGCGAACGGAATAACAAGAGAAGAAGTAAATGAGGCGATAGATAGACTGAAAAGAAACAAGGCCACAGGAGAGGATGTTATGGAGAACGAAGCGATAAAGTATGGAGGAGAAGGGATTAGGGAAGTGATGTGGAGGATATGTAACAAGGTCTGGAAAGGGGAAGGGTGGCCGGAGGAGTGGATGACAGGGCTGGTAGTACCGCTTGTTAAGATAGGGGTGGGTAAGAAGGTAGAAGAGTGCAGAGGGATCATTCTCATGCAAGTGGGCTATAAAATATACACAGATCTTCTAAGAAAAAGGTTAGAGAATCAGATAGAAGAGAAGCAAAGTATCCCACACAACCAGACGGGATTCAGAAAAGGGATGGGGACAATAGATAACATTTACGTACTCAACTACTTGGTTAACAGAAACTTAGGGAGAAAAAGAGGGAAATTAGTCGCTTTTTTTGTAGATTTCAAAGCAGCTTTTGACTCAGTGAATAGAAAAGTGCTATGGCAGGCAATGAAAGAGAGGGGAATAGAAGAAGGGCTGGTGGAGAGGATAAAGGACATTTTTACTGAAACCAGGATAAGGGTGAATATACGCGGGGAAAAAGGGGAGGTTTTCTGGACAGGAAGAGGTCTCAGGCAAGGGTGCCCGTTAAGTCCGCTACTTTTCAATTGTCTGCTGGCAGACCTAGAGGAGAAGCTAAAGGAGAAAGGAAAAGGGGGGACGATCCCGGGTAATGGCAAACTATACTCCCTAGCATACGCGGACGACGTAGTTCTAATAGCAGACGATGAGAAGGGAATGAATCTAATGATAAGAATTTTCGAAGAGTACGTGGTAACAAAAGAACTGACGGTGGACGTAGGGAAGACCAAGGTGATGTGCTTCAGAAATAGAAAGATTAAAATAGGTTACGTTTGGAAGATGAACGGACAAATAGTAGAAATTGTGGAGGAGTTCTGTTACCTAGGTTTTTGGTTTGAGTCAAGAGGGTGAAACGATTTGCAGGTGAGGAAAAGAATCGAAAGTGCGAGTAAAGTAATGGGCCAAGTATGGGGTATAGGAAAGAGAAGGTTCAAGGACGCTTGGAGAATGATAGTTTGGTTGTTTGATGCGTTGGTTTGGGCGGTGTTGTGTTATGGAGTGGAGGTTTGGGGATGGAAGGAACATAGGAAAGTGGAAAGCATACATGAGAGATTTCTGAGATGGGTAATGGGGGTTAGACAAGGAGAAGAGAGATGGAGAAAGATTATGGATTCGAAGTACAATAGATGGTATATGATGGTCAAAGGGGTGACAGAACCAGAATATTTGCAAAAGATGAAAAAGGAAGACAAATGGAATAGGGTGATACGGTTTAGAATGGGAGAAGGAGTGAGAGCTTGTAGATATTGGATGGATGAAGAGGACAATCTGTGCAGAGTATGTGGATACGGAGTGGAGTCATGGGAACATGTGTTAGAGAGGTGTACAGGAGAGGAAGATGGACAGTTGAGTGTGGATGAATGTGTAAGATGGATTTTCGATGGTAATGGACAGGGAGTGATGTGGATGAAAAAACTGGAAGAAATAAGAGAAAGCAAGGGATCAGGGCAGAGCTAAACGGGTAATCCTGTTAGAAGGAAGCTAACGAGTAAAAATTTTGAATTTTCAAATCGGTCTAAATGAATTTGATGGTCAGAGAAAACTGAAGCCCGGGAAGATCGCTCATTGTCTGAAGTTTAAGAAGAGTAGTACTAAGATTATTGTTATCATATAAGGCGATGCATTAGAAAATAAGTAGCGGTTAAGTTAGACTAAGGATGAAATGTAAACATATGTACAGGGAGCGGAGGCCCTCAAATCCGTAAAAGGGAGAGTTCAAATATACATACAAGTGCTAGAAAGTTGCGGTTTTTTTCTGCAATGTTCAAATTTGCTTTGCCTTTTCAGTTATGAACAAACAATAAATAAACATAAGAGCGAGTCATATTTCAGACAATCTCTTAATTCTTTGTAAATATAATTTTCTGAAATAAAACAGATATTTGAATTATGCTTTCAATTTTCTACATGGATCGCAGGGATTCCCCAGGGAATCTCCACGGAAGGAGGAGGGGCTGATATTAGAATATGTGCAATACCAAATTTCTGCCATCTGCTCCTAATTATTGCATCCTTTAGTTTTGTCTCTTGTGTAAGATAGCTTTCTTGTTCGAATTAATTTTTTTTTAACATTCGGAAAAAAGAAAAAATAATTCACTGAAAATACAATGTTATTTAAAAAATTATTCTTGTCAGGGTTCATTTATTATGTTTTCATAACTAAAAAGTCCAAGCAAAAGTAGAGATTCAAGAAAAAAGCAGCTTTCTAACATTACTCTAAGAAAAGATAGCTATAAGCAATAATAATTGGTTAAAATAATTATTTGTGCTAAATTGAATTAATTATTAACTTTCTCTAAGTGAAAAGTAGACAAATAGTTGAAAATTTCAGAAAAACCTTCTAGCATCATTCAAATCGATTATTATGAACAATAATTATGAATTGTTTGAAACATTAATTTTGTTAATTTTAATTAATCATTCACCTAACTTCAATTGGAAATGAGACAAAAAGTAGAATTTATTTTTAAAAACTTCAATTTTATAGCATTATTCTAAGGGAATATTATTAACAATTATAATAAATTGTTTAAGTATTTATGTTTGTTAACATGAATTAAGTATTACCTCACTCTGATTGAAAATTGGACAAAAAGTGGAAAATGTTTGAAAAAATCACGACTTTCTAACTTTATTCTAGAGAAATTTACTGA
Organism: Andricus quercusramuli; assembly: GCA_932178445.1. Lineage (NCBI taxonomy): Eukaryota > Metazoa > Arthropoda > Insecta > Hymenoptera > Cynipidae > Andricus > Andricus quercusramuli. The sequence continues at coordinate 112,167 of CAKNXH010063786.1, forward strand.
AAACAATAATAAATTGCTAAAAAAATGTATATAAACATATAATTATCAGTATAAAGTAGCATTTGATAATAGCGCGAAAAAGTCACAAAAACCATTTTTTCACTTCTGGGTATTTTTTGGGCCCTATAAAACAGACTCATGAAGGTGATATTTATTCAGTAATATTTCATGCGTATTGAATATATCTCATTGTCAAGGGAAATGTTGAGTTTCAACCCGATTCACCTAATATTAAAAATTCTGAATGCACAAAACTTCGGAAAAAAAAACGTGGATCGTTTTTGGTCTGCCAGATTCTGCTCATTTATTTTTATAGCTAGCTCTCGGTACTTGAACGAGAAGATTCGATGGTGTTCTGTGCTCACACTCTTCCTACTTTTCTCTGCCAAAAAACAAAGGTGCATAACGTCTCTCTTCAGTTGGTATGTCCTGAAGTTACATCCATTTTTGATTTCAGTCATGAGAGAAAAACTCAAGCCCTACCACGATGCCAATACGAGAATATATTCGTTAGGGTGCCCGATCGTGCAGGAGGATTAAGGTTAATTAGAAGAATTGAGAATTAATTGAGAATTAATAGATAACTAGAAGTCGAACTTGAGGAATAATAAAAATGCTATAGGAAGGTAATCTAAGAAGCAGATATGATTAAGGTTTATATGATAATATAATGATGATATAACTCGCCTCCTCTCCATTTTCAGCCCCATTATCATATTCACCTCATATTTAAAGTCGAAAACGTCCATTCCGCAGTGGCTGGTGTTAGAACGCACTATATTCCTCCCGAGAAAAGGCGACTTGTCCAACCCGGGGAATTACTGGCCAATAACTTGTTTGAAATCGCTGTATAAGATCTTTACAGCTTTCCTAAACGACAGTATAGTTCGAAAAATTGAGTCTGTGTGAACAGGGAGTTACCAACAAGGCTTGAAAAGAGGTGTAGCAGGCTGTCGAGAGAACCTTCTAATTGACAGGTGCGTACGTAAAGACGCAGCAGCCCATCAGCGCGTTCTGTCAATGGCGTGGACTGACCTGAAAGCTTTCGATTCAACCGCTCATAGACTTATCATCTTTCTGTTGGAAATCTTGAAAGTACATCCAGATATAGTGAGATGCATGGAGAGCGTGGTGCCTCTTTGGAAAACTAGATTTATTATCTCATCTAGAAATTATCGTGTGACAACGAACAACGTCACCTTTCAGAGCAGCCTCGTTAAGGACGATACCATGAGCCTCCCAATCACTGCAATCACATTGCAATTTCACAGTGCAATCATGCAATCGGTGTACACCGGATTTTGAAGTTATGTACCCATCGGACACTGACCATCGCAAGCATAAGGTCGCTAATGTATTATATACGGATGACCTGAAGGTCTATTCTTCTGGTGGAAGCAAACTTCAATTTGCTTTGAATATCGTCAAGGAATACACGGGAGAGATTGGTATTGACTTTGGATTTGACAAGTGTGCGAAGAATAATCTGAAGAAAGAAAAGATTACTAGCCTTCCCGATGACTCTGAGCTTGTGAATATAATTGTTATCAGACATCTTGACAATGGAAAGACCTACACATACCTGGGCGTGCTTCAAAGCCGCATTCATGATGTCAGATCAGTTAAAGAGTCTCTCCAAAGCAGATACAAGCATCTTCTTCGGAAGGTTTGGTCCTGAAATCTATGTCATTTTTCAACCCATAGGACGTGTTAAGTATCTAACTGAGCTGGTTTGGTGCTAAACCAAACCATAGTGCGCTGAATGAATCACCGTCCAAGATTGCTTGTTTAATGGACAAGGACCGAGTATCGCTCATCACCCCACAACTGAAACATTTAATCTCTGTGCACCGCGTGTGCATAGCGTGATCCCGATATTGGATGACGCGAGGGCAGATGTTATATGTCTAAAGAACCTCATATCAGAAATGATAACCGTGAGACACTTAGAGAGGTTCGAGAAGCAAGTGGTTGGCCGGTAATCACTCCGACTACAAGCATCTACCTCTTTGGGAATCATATACGTAAGGCCCTCCGTTATAAGAGTGGATAAGTGATTTGGGTTTTCCAAGATGTTTTTAAGGGCCCCAGCAACAGCGGTCTGCAAAGCCTTCAGGTATTTGGACCAAAGCTGTGTACTACATCCCCACCAGGCGCTTTCCAGGTCTTAGCCCTCTTTCGGATTAGAGTTACGGCGGAATCTGAAATGAATAGATTATTCATCCCAGATGACCACGCAATTCTGTCCTTTTCTAAACGAAGTCACGTCGTGTCCAGTTGACTTGACCTATGAGTACCCGGAATGCTCGATCAATATCTGACCATTTCCGTGATAGAAACGTTTTTCGTCTTCCAAGAAAGTCCTATTGTCATTCTTTTTCGAGCTTGCTCTCTTAAATCGTCACAATCACTCTGGCAGGACCATGAGTCTATAATCAAGATACTGAATCATATTATCCAGGTACGTAGATGTTCTTGAACTTATGTTATGTGGGTAACGGATCTGCTTCACATGGCGAGTAAGTATCTGATAACGATTGCATTTTAGAAATTGGTACAAGAGTCCCAGTTTTGATCTTATTTTACTCATCTGGCTTTGAAGTCGAAACTTTCATAAAGGATCTGATATCTTTCTTGGGACGTCATCGTTAGCAGTCCGGCACAAGTGGCCGCAAGGTAATACGTAAGAGTCAGCACCTGAGGCTAGCTAACATCCTACTGAAAGAACAGAGGAATTATAGATGATTCTTGATCTGCGAAGTGTAGGACGGAATCAGTGAAGCACACTATGAGACGCAAGCTTCCCTCATTAAGCTCTTCAATGAGTCGAAACAATGTTTTTCGCCCCTGAAGCGTCGCTCTTGTTCAGTTGTCTGGAAGTGGCTTCCGATCACGTCTATATTCGGTTGATGGTTCTTCTAGGAAGAAGGTTCTCGTCTATAGTTTGACGCCTTCGTTTTTCAAGATTGTCTTCAGTTACTGTTTCGTAATCCGGATATTTGCTACAAATCCTCCGCAGACGCAGCTGATGTTCTGCTGCTTACCACTTCTTGCCGATGTTCTGGCTGGACAGCAGCCTTTTTCGGGTATCTCGGTGAGATCCGCCTCTGCATTACGCATCATCATTTAAGAAGTTGTGGGCTCCGGAAGCTCCAATTATGGTTCTTTAAAGCAACCAATCTCGCCGCAAGTGGAACGTGTACGTCATCCCCTCCCGCTCTTTATGTCCTAGAAGGTAAGCAAGAGTGGAAAATTTACGCGAAATGACATTGCACAACACTATTCTTTGGAATCCGGTCTCCTGCCGCGGATCACCTTACGCTGCAGACAGGATAGTTGGTGGTCAACCTTTCACCTATGCATACTGAGAGTTACTGAGATACTGAGAAATTAAGCTTTCATACTCTCAAGGCAGTCGATTACGAGAACTACAAGATTGACTTTGTAGCATTGGTAAAGCCTGCTAGACTCGGAAGGAAGTGCTTAATATTTAGCCCGCTTCTGTTCCTCCGTTGCCGTGACATTATCGTCGGCTGGTGCCGACAATTCAATCACGTAAATGATCTTCGTCCTTATATCTTGGAGGACAATATCAGGTTTTGTCGCACATACACGTTCAGTGTTGGAGAATGAGAAATTCCAGTAGATCTTACACTGTTCATTCTTTATAGCGGACTCTAGTTCTCTCTGGGCGTAATACAACACTTTTGGAACAGCATTGTGTCTCTACGTACCCGTAGTGGACATACTTCGAGCATTCACTGAGCACATTTCAAAGTGTTTGCGGCTCTTGCTTGCACGCTTGGCAGTTAGTGTCGCCTACAGGTACATTCATTATGCGTTTGCGGTAAATTATGATATCTATAACATCGTCTTGACAGACAAAAAGAAAATTCTCAGTCTCCAGTCTCAATCCAGCAGACTTGACGAACATTTCGAACAAACCCGTTGATAGCTCTTGTCGACATATAATGCCGTAGAATTCACCGTGAAGGGATTTGCCAGCATACTCTCTTAGTAGAAGTGAATGTTTTGCTTTCTGTGCACGACTTTTGAGCAACAATGGTGTTAGTGATGCTAGGCCATGTGTAATGTCGCTGAAATCACATAGGAGACCAAACTCTTTTGCGGCTCTGTCTGCGGCATGGAATAGAAACGCCTCGGCACTGAAGAATTGATGATGATGTACGAATCGCAGAAGAGAATCTGTGCTACGTGAAACTGAGCATTTTGTAGTTGGAACCGTTCTTCGATGAAGACACTTCAAACTCAGCAAACCTCTACCCTTTTTATCTCGTGGGAGATATATTCGATGTACGGAAGATCAAGGTTGATGACTTCGATGGATTGTCATCATCTTGCGTGTGCTTCGTCAAGTTGCTTCAACTCATCATCATCGATACTTTTTTTGAAGGGCCGTTTTCAACAGATGCATATTTTGGATTTCCGCTTGCGGTATTCCAAGATAAGCATATATTTCTCCATTACCAGGATCACTGTAAAATCTAGAGGTCTCTTTTTTTTACGGTATCATTTCTTTCGTGTCCTGTTTTTGAATAGGATAACTTCATGCTATTATTTTCAATGCAAAACAAACGATTCTGGGATCCCACCAGTAATCTCATTTGAGTATCACTCCAGGCTGTTTTTTCTGAGTCCTATTGTAATGCCTGAAACTAGCCCTAAAATAATACTTTATTTTTACACTGATCACAGTGGTCACACGATGAGTAGTTTCTAGCCTTTCTTTGTATTGATAGACGTAGGCACACTCATCGAGTCTGAAACTCATGCCAATGGCCTTAGAGTACCTACTTACGGCCGCCACATGTATGTCAAGGTCCACTGTTGAAGAGGCAAAGAGTTTGACGTCGTCCATGTTGGTGGTTGACCTGATATTCTCCTCTTTTTTTTGATTTGTCGGTAGAATGACTATTTTGGATCTACTAGTATTTTTAAACATGTTTATTAAAAAACACAAGCTTTCGCTCAATGACGTTGAGCCTCATCAGGAATACATTTTTGTTTGAAAAGATTCACAGTGACCTAACATAAAAGAATTCAACTTAGAGGTATGTTTATTGAACAAGAAGAAATATGAATGGTCTATAATTTATTATTAATTTACTCACGTGAAGTTGAACATTCGTTTTTTAAAATTGGAGTTTCAGTTTGAGAGGATCAAAAGGTGAAATTTTAAGAGGATGTTAAGTTCAGAACTTTTTTGTGCATATTGATTGTTGTAAAATTGAGTAAGTTTTTCATAAGGGAAGAAATATATACACTCCTGGACCTGCAGTGCATTTTTGTGTTAAATAACTAAACTTTTTGCGCAGCACTCCTTATCACCATGGCTGCATGTCCAGGAGTGAGGTTATGTTTATCGTTACATGACAGTTTTGAAAAAAAGTCGATCACTATAGCCACCTATCTTGTGTTTGTACAATTAGATAAATTGGAGGGAAACATTTGAAATCTTATATAATAGCGAAACTTAAATATTATCGGTAATTAATATAAAACTACGATATATATCACTAATGAGACCAATGTCAGAGCGTTTGTTTACAGAATTACTACGTTTTATAATTTGGAACATTTCTTTAAAATTAATTTTTTTGTATTTATTTTGTGTACCTGATATTTTAGCACTAGAAAATTCAAATTTGTAATCTAGAGTGTGTGAGTGTGACACTAAGGCGGTACCTCTAGAATCTCTTTTGCAATCTTTCTCTTGTTCTCTGAGTCTATCTTCATCTTAAATTGATGTATAAGAAATTGATTGCATTATCTTTTTTTATTTCAATAGTGAATTGTAATCTAGGCTGGTATGAGTTGAAAACATGGAGTAAAGTGTCGATTTTATCTTCAGGGACACAGTTCAAAATATCATCAAAGTATCTATAGTAGAAACTCAATTGAGAGGGTAGTTTTTTAAAAATTTATTTTTCAAGTCCTTCCATTACCAGACCACGAATTATACCGGAAAGTGGGGATCCCATACGGGTACCAAACATTTCTTTAAAAAATTCATTCTAGAAGATGCAATATGCGTTGTCTAAGAAAAATTCTGATAGTTATAAGTATTGTTTAACTGGTATGTTTGGATGTTCTCTAATTTTAAACCACTAGATTTTGATATTTTTTAAAACAAGTTCTTTTGGAATATTAGTGAATCATGACTTGACATCTAGAGAAACTATTTTATGATTTTTAGGAATTTGAATATTTTTAACTTTTGTGATAAGGTCCCAGCTGTTTTTAATGTAGGATGTGGTTTTTCCAACAATTTGTTGGATTGGTTACCAACATATTTGGAAAGGTTGTAAATATAGGTGATCCAATAAAGGAAGTGACAGGTCTAAGGAAAATTGATTCCTTATGAATTTTTTTGTAGTCCGTGAAATTTCGGAGCGTTACAATGTAACCCTTGACAAATTCACCTGTTTCAGTATTAATAAAATCTAGTTGTAAAAGATTACTAATTAGCTTATTGAGTTCAGTTTGTATTTTATTAGTTGGACCTTTATTTAACTTTACGGAAGCTTTTTTATCTAGTAGGAGGGTTTCATATTCTTCTATATAGTCCGTAAAGGTGGACTTAGTGTTCGAAATTATAAAACATAGTAATTATGTAAGCAAACGCTCCGACATTGATCTCCTTAGTGATATATATCGTACTTTAATTTTATTACCAATAACACTTGATAAGAAATTTAAATTCTAAAATTTAAAATTTGAAGATTTTTCGGGTTTCAATCGTGTGCGAAACTCTGGCCAATCACTCTGGCCAATCACAGGCATCGTCTCATCACTTCAGTTTCAAGTCAGCCCTGAAGAAGTGAACTGCAATGTTCACGAAACGTCGGCAACATTCATAGTTTCGCACACGATTGAAACCCGAAAAATCTTAAAATTTTAAATTCTAAATTTTTAAATTTTAATTTATTATAATGAATCATCGTGAAAGTATAAAATCTATTAATAACACTTGAGTTTCTCTATTATATAAGATTTCAAATGTTTTCCTCCAATTAATCTCATTGTACAAACACAAGATTGGTGGCTCTAGTGAACGACTTCTTTCAAACTTGTCATATAATGATAAACATAACCTCACTCCTGGACATGCAGCCATGATGATTTTAGACTTACCATCCTCTCAAAATGTCACCTTTTCATCTTCTCAAACTGAAACTCCAATTTTAAAAGACCAATGTTCAACTTCACGTACGTAAATTAATAATAAATTATAAGCCATTCAGATCTTCTCTTGTTCAATTAACATATCTCTAAGTTAAATTCTTTTTTGCTAGGCCACTATGTATCTTTCCAAAAAAAAATATATTCCTGATGAGGCTCAACGTCGTAGAGCGAAAGATTGTGTTTTTAATTACATTTTTAAAAAGAAATGTAGAACGAAAACAGTCATTCCACCGACAAACTAAATTAAATTAACGCTAGTCAACAAAACAAACATCTTTCTAATAATAATACAATAAGATTTGAAATATGGAAGAAACCAGTACTGAAGGAATTGGATTTTTTAACGAGATAAGAAACAAATATGGAAAAGAGATCATTCCGCATCTCCACACCATTAGAAAATTCAAAAGAGACATTGAGAAAATAGAATCTAAACTTCTTAAGATTAGAAACAATGAAACTTTAATTGACCGTTTTTCTTTTGATTGCCAGAATAGAATATTATACAATTTTGAAAAAGAACTTATAGAAAAATCTGTAACTAAATTTGAATGGCTTATAAAAAAATATTTCGATTTTCACTCCAAAAAGAAACCAAATAAAAAATGGCTTGATAACCTCACTGACACAAAGGTACCCGATGTTGTAGGATATTTCTCAATCCTAGGAGAAAAATGTTGTATTTCTCCCAAAAATAAAGGATCTACTATTGAAGAAACTCTTGCTTGCATAGAAGACAGAATTGAATTAATTCCTAATGAAAAAAGAACAGATTTCAGATCTAAAATATCATGTAACTTACAAAAATGTCTTCAAAAAAATTATAATAATAATATAAAATCAGAATTCGAAATAGTCGGGATTAAAACAAAAACATTTCTAAAAAAAAACACTGACATTTTCGTCACTAATTCCGACAAAGGTAATACTTCAGTTGTTTTAAAACAAACTGACTATATAGAAAAATGTGAAACCCTTCAACTAGCTAAAAACACCTACGTCAAATTAAATATAAATCCAACTAATAAAATACAAACTGAACTCAATAAACTAATCAGTAACCTTTTACAACTAGATTTTATTAATACTGAAATAGCTAAATTTCTCAAATGTTACAATGGTAAAGATCCGAAATTTTACGAAATACCAAAAATTCATGAGGAACCAATTCCGCTTATACCTGACGCTTCTTTTATTGAATCACCTATTTACAACCTTTTCAAATATTTCAGTAAACTAATTCAACAAATTATTGGAAAACCCACATCTTACATTAAAAACAGCTGGGACCTTATCACAAAAATTAAAAATATTCAAATTCCTAAAAATCATGAAATAGTTTCTCTAGATGTCAAGTCATTATCCACTAACATTCCAAAGGAACTTGTTTTTAAAAACATCAAAATTAACTGGTTCAAAATTAGAGAACATACAAACATACCAGTTCAACAATGCTTAGAACCAATAGAATTTTGCTCAGACAACGCATATTGCATCTTCCAGAATTAATTTTATAAACGAATTTTTGGTACCCCTATGGGATCCCCACTTTCCGGTATAACTATACTATAGGTACGTTGATGATATATTGACCTGTGTCCCTGAAGATAAAATCGACACTTTACTCCATATTTTCAACTCATACCATCCTAGATTACAATTCACTATTGAAATAGAAAAAGATAATGCAATCAATTTCTTGCATATCAATTTACACAAAGTTAACAGTAACATTATAACCAACTGGTACCGCAAAGAAACATGGTCAGGGAGATTCGTCAATTTTGAGTCATACATTGCAATCAAAGACAAAATTTCAGTCATTAACAGTCTAGTCGACAGAGCTGTCACACTTTCAGATAGTGAATTAAAAAAAAAACGTAATTATTGTTGAAAATACACTTGAAAATAATGTTTATCCTATTAATTTCATCAAAAAATATATTAATAAAAGATTAATCAATTTACAAAATAAAAACCAAATTTCTAACACTTCAGCGCAAAATAATAATCAAAAATTAAGTCCTAATCAAGTGATTGTTTTACCATTTATTAATGAACTTACGAGATTTACACAAAAGAAATTTACAAGAATTTAATATTTTAATAACTTTTAAATATGGAAAAGATCCTTATCAAGTTTCACTGAAAATAAAGATGAAACTCCAATAGGACTGAAAACTCACATCATCTATATGATTCCATGGGAATGCGGTCGTATAAATGTTGGTCAGACAGAATTACACCTTAAGGATAGACTCAGAGAACACAAGAATGATTGCAAAAGGGATTCTAGAGGTACCGCCATAGTATCACACTGTCAGACTCTAGATCGCAAATTTGACTTTTCTAATGCTAAAATATTAGGTACAGAAAATAAATACAAAAAACATAATTTCAAAGAACGGCAGAAGGCCCTGGTAATACAGGGTCTTACTTTCGCACAGATGGCCAATAACGCCCTGGTGAGAGTTGTCGTTTCGTCGGGTTATCCTGATAACTGTCTGACTCTTGACGACTTGGACAGTTTGAGGGATGAAATCTCCAAAGGGATTGACGCGTTCCCTCGCGTGGGACGCGCCCCCAGATTCAACGACATCTTCATTAGGTCGGGGGCCATCGTTTTGAAGGCCACCGACATCAGGTCGCGAGACTGGACTGTCGAGAAAACCCCAACGTTCAGGCTAAAAGAAGGTCTGAACTTGGAAGTCAAGGAGACAAAGTATCTGCAAAGGTACCGCAGAGCGACCGTATTGATTCCCGGTAAGCCCGAGAGTCCGGCAACCATTCTGGGGCGCCTGAGCTTTCAGAACCCGTCCCTGCGAACTGATTCGTGGAAGGTATTTTCCGACGGGCAGGGATCCAGGTTGAAGGGGAGGGGCTGGATTCTGTTTGTTGGGCTTCCCGAATCCTCGATCAGAGCCCTTGCGACTCTAGATTATCGTCCCTATCTAGGGGCGAGTAGGGTCAGCTTCCGGGTGACTTAACTGGGATCCGCAAGGGTCACAGAAGCGTCCGGGGCTGAGACGTAAATCTCCATTACGCAGATTAATTTGCACCACAGCAAAGGCGCCTCGTCGGTTCAAGCCAGACGCATGTCTGTGGTGCAGACAGGGCTCGCCCTAATCCAAGAACCCTGGTTATACAGGGAAAGGGTTTGTGGCTTGTCAGCATGTGGCTCCATATATAAGGAGCCACGCGAATGAACGCCAAGGGTATGGATGCGATCTTGGTGCCTAAATTCTGCTCTAGAGATCTAACCGTTCTTAATGTGAGACTGAGGGGCAGTAGCGGAGAAAGGCCAGAGGTATTTGTTGCCTGGGCTTACTTTCCTGGCGATGCCGAGGGACCCCCGCCTGCCAGAGAGGTGGAGGCTCTAATTCTATATTCTCAAGAGAACAAGATTCCTCTGCTGTTGGGTTGTGATGCGAACTCTTATCACACGGCGTGGGGAAGCACAAACATCAATGACAGAGGGAGAGATTTAATTGAATACACAGCAGGCACAGAGCTGGAGATTCTAAATCGGCGTGAGACTCCCACATTCCAGACTAAAAACAGAAGTTAGGTTCTCGATTTGACTTTATGTCCGGGTGCACTGAGGAGCAGGATAGTGGATCGGAGAGTTTCCGAAGAGGAGCCTCTTTCGGACCACAAACACATCGTGTTCCGATTATCCCAAGGAAAACCGGCGGTATCTAATATTAGAAACCCTAGAAATACACTTTAGGACTCATTTAAAGAGGAACTCGAAGGGAGGCTTGCGGAATTCCTCACAAGCTATGGTACCATTGATGAGTTGGAGCACGCCGCGGGTTTTCTGCGAAGGGCCGTGACAACATCATATAAGATCAATTGACCTACAAGCACTATCAAGTCTAGGAAGGGAGCAGAATGGTGGAACACCCACCTGGAGAGACTCCGCAGAAAGACAAGAATGTTGTGCAATAGGGAAAATAGAACTAAATTGCCTTCCGACTGGGACATCTATAAGACAGGCCAGTGCGAATAGAATATCAATATAAGGAAATATAAGCAGGAAGATTGGAGGGGCTTCTGTGAGGAATCGAAAAACATTCCGGAAACAGCGAGGCTTCACATGATCCTAGAGAAAAATCCGGAAGCTCGCCTCATGCTCACAAGGCTCGATAATGGTGAGTTTGCCGTAGATGAAGAAGCAACGCTGAATCACCTGATGGAGGCTCACTTCCCGGGGTTTTAGCGAATCCGAACCGATCCAGAGGAGGAAGACCGGGGCCAGGGGGTGGAGAGGGCCGACTGGAGTTTCGCCGCTAAGGTCGCTGATTACAAAAAGGTGGAGTACGCCGTAGGGTCCTTTTGCCCCTTTAAATCACTAGAGGCGGATGGCATTTATCCAGCGCTTTTGCAAAAAGGCATGGATGTATTCGTCCCTCCTCTGTCGAAATTATTTAAGGCAAGTCTAGCCATTAAACATGTGCCATCGACATGGAAGGATCGCAGAGTGGCCTTCATACCCAAAACTGGGAGTGAGGGTTACACTGCTGCCAAAGATTTGCGACCGATCAGCCTAACATCATT
>CAKNXH010063787.1:0-110091 GCA_932178445.1 Andricus quercusramuli
GAGCCACCCATCGTTATTTAATCATTTAATATTACAATTTCTAAAAAAAATTTAAGCAAGCTGGATGATTTTAAATCGAGGACTCTGTTAAAATATTCTAACAAATGGCAAAGTTTTTCAATGTTTCCATAAAAAAATTAATCTAAAATTAGAAACGTAATTAATAGTCTGTAAACAAAGACAAAATTAAATATTAAGCTTATAATATGGCGACGATAATAACAATATCTAAGTCGCAATTTAAATTGCGCAACTTTGGAATGCTTCATTTAAATTCAATAATTCTGAGCTTTTTCAAGATTAAAAAATGTGAACGCCGTTATCTCGACAATTTTTTTGAGACCTGAAAAACTAATCTAGTTTATCTCGTATTCAAATCTTAAGAATTCTGAGTTCAAAACTCTTCCGAATAATTAAAGTTTCAATTTCAAACACTAAAGCAATAAAGATTCAAGATTTTGAATTTGATTGTCTTAAAATCGTGCAATTTCGAATTGGAATCGTGGCCAATTTTTAAATATTTTCTAATCGCATAAACAATATTAATTATTGATATGAGGTTCTGAACGATCAAAATTCCACTGAAGTTTACGTTTCAAATGAGTGCAAACACATTTTAAAATGTCTAGTATTTCGCAATTTATTTATTATGTCAACAAACATTTGAATCTTAACGATACAGGTTTATTTTGTATCCATAGTGAGACTGTAATTGCTGAGAGAATTGAATAATTGTGCTTTGATGAATTGAAGTTGAATCAATCAAATAAATGAATAAGCAAAATTATTTGAAGGCCGTGGCTGTGTGTACCGAAATTTCGGTACAAATAGCTGGATTTTTTCGGTACAAATAAGGGGAGTTGGAAAAGGGGCTATTTGTACTGAAATTTCGGTACGTATAGCTTGTTTTTTTCGGTACTCGTAGACACTTCCTTATTTGAAAACATTCCATAATATATTTCAAAATAATACACAATAATATGGGTAAAAATCAGGGACCCGACCGAAACGAAATAAAATACTTTCGTGATTTTTGTTATGTTCCTATACTGCCAAAACTAACTATATTCACTCAAGTTTAGGTTACGTTACTCAAAATATGTACAGACATTGTAACGAAATTTTTTAATTACGCGTAATCATAAAAAATAATTTATTCGAATTCTTATGCGCCTTATGTAAATATTAAAAGCCAGACGTGTAAAATATGACGTTATAAAAATTTCATTTTTAATTTTGTTTCAATCTGTCAAAATGTAATGACAAGGAAACAAAAAAAATCGGTACCTTTTGGATAAAGTAACGTAACGAAAGTTTCGGATGGATCCCTGGTAAAGACAGCTAAACAAAATTTGACATACCCAAGTAAAGATATAGTCTGAAGTGTTTTTCCCAGACCCATCTCATCAGCCAGGATGCCGTTGATTCCATTCTCGTAGAGAGAAATCATCCAGTTCAACCCACGAATTTGATAATCTCGTAATTCTCCAGACTTGATGTAATTTGGCGAGGCCTCGAAGCGAGTCGTAGGCGCGACGGTGACATTGCTTTCAGCAAGCAGTTCTTCATCTTCCTCTTCTTCGGTTTTACTATGTCTGTGATCCGCGGCATCTTTCGCTGATGACCCTCCAGCTGCAGGTGTCTTCGGAGGAGGGAGTCCGGCCTCAGGTTGCTTTCTGGGTCTGCCTGCTTTAACTTTCGAAGGACTCTTGTCCTTCTGGTTATTTGTCATAAAATGCGAGAAAATCTCGGTCTGCTTCAGCAGATAATCAAAACGCTTGCTTCTGTCGGTCTCGATCTTTGTTTCGAAGTCTCCTCCACCTCTCGAAGACGATGTTTCCGCCGAAGAATCATTGGAGTTTTCCCCAGTGTCCCCGGGGGACACGTTTTCGTCAGTTTTAGACATTTTGTACTCGTATTCTTCACTCTTGTCTGATACACTCGCGAACTCTCCACAGGATCACATTCGATGGAAGGATACTTTCAGGTGTAATTGGAATATGAAAATCTTGTGTTATTTTAATTATTTTCGATGCAAAACAGCCCGGCGTTGTTACATTCACACGTTAATAACACAGATTGTCGCCATCTTTGCAACGTCTCCCTCCAAAAGCCTGCGCGTCGCTCGTCTTTGTCGCAATCATGTTTGCCAACCGATTTTTTCTTACGAAACTTTTACTGAATATTTAAAGGAGAACAATAAAAATTACCTTAAGGTGATAAGAGACTTTTCAATATCACTTTCAAATTCAATCTGACGTCACATGCTGTTTTTGTGCAATAATCTGATTGTTTTGATTCAGTATTTTGAGGTTATGTCTTTGCCATTTCTAACGTTATACAGTAAACACGCAAGAGGTTTGTGTTATTTCTTTCGTTAAAGTATAATTATTATGTAAAAAAGTAATAATTTATTTATTTGTGCTTAATATATTTGTCCTATGAACCCAAACCAGATCAAAAATAGTAAAAAGTGACTTCTCATATAACACGCATGCGCAGCTGTCTTATGTTGGCTACATTTACGAATCAAAATTTAAAATAACGAAGTGTGTCGTATTCAAATATTTTCCATAGGTTTGGCCAGTCGTCCCGAAATTTGGGAAAGAATCATACATCTGCTTTTTCACCTCCCCTATTTGTTCGGGAATACTAGGCGCAGCCTTAAAATAAATGCAATTTCGAACAAGAATTAATAAAATAGTACTCTTAAAATATTAGAATCAACGAAATTTAATTGCAGAATAATCTTGAGCATATTTATCAGCTCAAATATTTAAGAATCTATCTAAAAAAAAAGTGGTGTAACGAAATTTCTCGAAAGTCACGCAATCATTGTTGTTGAAAACCTTATTTGGATTTTCATTACTTAAAGTTGTTTTATACATTAAATTTGAAAAATTTTAAACTTTGTATGAATAAAAGGTTCGTATTCATTAGAGTGGTTTCACCCCTTAACAAAACCTTTCTTTCTATGCAAAAAAAAGGAAAAACCCAAGTTGACACTTTTGTATCACTTCGGCAATAAATAAACATATTTGAAATAGAATTGTTAGTAATTATGTTTAACTTAAAAACAAAAAATTGTTAAGTATTAAAAAGGAGAATTTTTAATAATTCGTATGAAACTCCAATTATTATTTTATTAACATTCCGATTATTATAAAACTATTATTATTCTATTATTTTCATTTATTAAGTAAAAAGTAAAATTTACTTCAGTTTGCACTGACGAATTCAGACGCATTGGAGGGAGACTTTAATTTAACGGATTAAGACGCACTGACCAATGTTAAAGCGTTTGCGCGTTCACGGATTCAGACGCATTGGAGGGAGACTTTAACTGTCACGAATTGAGACGCATTGATCAATGTTAAAAAGTTTGCGTGCTGTCGAATTCAGACGCATTCAAGGGAGACCTTAACTCTCACGGATTAAGGCGCATTGACCAATGTTGAAGCGTTTCACGCGTTAACGGATCCAGGCGAATTAAAGTTCGATTTTAAATCACTCGGATTGAAACGCAATAGCAAACATCGAAACAAATTCGTGCTGACGCATTGAATAGAATTCGCTGACGTCTAACTTGAGCGCTGTATTTGCACGTATAGAAATATTCAAAGTTGAAACTCATCTTCTCGGATTTACACGAATTGACAGACTGGTCCAATGCGTCATTGTCGCAAAGCGGGATTCTCAGGATGTCTCAGTCTTTACAATTCAATTCGTATCAATGCGTTCTTTTTTGCTGGGACATTCTCTTGCACGCTGTTCATTCTGTCAGAATGTCAGGTCCTCTCTGGGCAACATCGGCGTTTCCTTTTGAACACAACATTCATTCTTTAAAAGACACGGTAAATGGTCCAAAAAGCGTTGAAAAACAAATGTCAGAAAATTCACTCATCCGTCTATCTTATCAGTGTCAACCCAAAGATCCTAATCGCTCAAAAATTGTAAATACATTCTGTGAAAATCTCTTCAGTACAAAAACTGAAACTAAATCTGCGCTTCAATTTGAAAATGTTACTTTCTTCGGGCCAAATCCGAAAAACAAGTTTGAAACAGAACAAGAGTTTGCGAGATGTCTGTTTGGCAATCAGGTCTATAGCAGTACCAAATATCTTAGGTCTAAGAAATTTAACGACACCATTGTTCAGTTAAAAAATGGTAAAATCGCTCAAATTACTGGAATAAAAGTTATACCTAATGTTAAGTGTTCGATTGAGCTAAAAGTATTGATCCTCAAACCTTTTTTTGTTGGGGACGTGAAAGTTCACCACATCTGGGAGGTCACTGGAAATGTGGAACTTTCACCCATTGACCTAGCAGAAATCAAGTCAAAGATAGTGGGTCTAGATTTTAAACAAAAGCAGTATGTCTGTATAATCCTTAACAACATTGAAGCACAGTAGTGTGTAATAAAAATTGTTTTTACTTTATTCAATTATGCTTACTTTTTTTATCACCTTTTTCCCGATTGCGAATTATATTTTTATTTTATTTTTGTTATTTATAAAATATTATTTATGCAGTTTTACGTTTATATGAAGTACTGTAAGTAATTTATTTAAAGAAATTGAATATGTATGCTTCATTACTAACTTTTAATTACAGTTTTATATCGTACATAAAGGTAAGTTAATTATATACATTTCGATTAGATTAAACATAATAATTGTTATTATTTCAAAATTAATATTGATTGGTGAAATTCATTTCCATTAATTGCATTATTACATTCTCATCCTAATGAGAATGTATTGGTTTTATGTAAAATTTGACTTTGTCGGTTTTCATCAAATCTCCACGTTTTGAGGCCCCCGGAGCTAGAAAAAACAATTTGTACCAAGTTGTCTGTCTGTAGGCACGATAACTTTCGAAAAAATGATCAGATTGGATTGAGCTTTGGTACATTTCTTCAAGCCCCCCAAAAAAGAACAAGTTCATTAGCCAGCTATTTTTGATGAAAATTCAAAAAGTTAGAGTATTTTCAAATTTTTGAAATCATTTTTGTTCTCGAAACATCGAAATTCTATGTACGGCAATTCACAGTACTCAAAAATCTGAACAATTTATCTTCACAACTTTTTCCGATAAAAAGAAAACTATCAGAGTTATAGCATTTTCAAAATAAAAAAAAACTAAATGAAATCAACATTTTAAGGCAAACAACGTACGACATGAAAAAAAGTCATAGAGAGAAAAACGTTGCTTTTTGCAACCCCTACAAGATTATCATAACAACTTTTTGATTTTTTTTTGAAAAATCCAAAATTTAAATTTTGACAAATTTGTTGTTAATGATTTTTTTCTAGGAAGCGTAGTTTTTGTTTTAATGGTAAAAAATGACATTACAAAATAAACGAAAAATCAAATTTTTACATTTTTTTATGTAGAAAAATTTAAATATAGTTCTCCATGAATAAAAGAAACACTGTTTGACCAGAAACGGAATTTTCGATTGCTGGTAGCATTTTCAGTAAATTAAACCAAAACTGGTTCTTAAGCGTTTTTCTTTGGACTTCAAAAAAGTGTGTACATACATCATCGAGCGCGAAGCGCGAGGTAAATATATTATCGAGTGCGCGATGAGAATGTGCCCGCAAAGCGACTAGAGCCCGCAAAAAGACTATTTTATCTTACTTTATTGACATTATTTAAAATAAATCTGAAGAAACTAATTTTAAAATTCACTCATCAGAACGTATTAAATTGACATCAAATTTTAAGTTTCTCTAATTTTGAACCATACAAGAGTGATTAAATTGACTTCAAATTCCGAGTTTTCTGTATCGAATTAAGAAATATTCATCTGTTCGCAATTTGTAATTGCCAGATGGTATTGAATTGGTCGCAATTTCCGAGTTTTCTGTGTCGAATTAAATAAAATTCATTTGTTTGCAATTTGTACTTGCCACCTGGTATTAAACTGGTGTCAATTTCCGACTTTTCTGTATCGAATTGAATAAAATTCATTTGTTCACAATTTGTACTTGCCAGACGGTATTAAATTGATCTCAGTTTCCGAGTTTTCTGTTTCGAATTGAATAGCATTTATTTGTTCGCAATTTATACGTGCCAGATGGTATAAAATTGACATCAATTTTCGCGGTCGCCAGACGTAATTCAATGGCATTGGTTTGCTCCCAATTATCACTCGCCAAAGAGAATTAAATTGTCTTCAATATTCGACTTTGGCTTACGGTATCAAACAGTATTAACTTGATTTCAATTTTTATCTTCCAATTATAATTAAAATGTATACATTTGTTAGCTGAAATATTCATCACATTAAATGAGATTGAAATGTGACACAATTCAATCACGATAAAAGAAATTAAAATGTATATTTCAAAAACGGAATTGATAAGGTATTCAAAACGTTTGAAATTCGACGATATTTGTTCGCAAATTAATGAAATTCAATTTTAATTGTGTTTCAAGGAGCCTTTATGAAAAGATATAATTTTTTGGATTAAGGTATGTAAAAAAGCTGCACTTTTCTGTCATCGCAAGTCAGGTTAAACTATATAAAGATTAAACATCTCGTACCAATCGCACCAGCCTTACGAAATATTAGAGATAAAAAAAATGTCAATAATTTAAACTTTTGCGTTTTTTGTAAAATAATCATAGTTTCAACTATTATTTACTCAATACATTGATTTCAAATGTAAGTATACTGATGATAAATTATAATTATTCAGAATTGAGTATTCTAACTTGCCCACGAGCAATACCAGAAACGATTATCTATTGATGGAAAAAGGTGTCAAAATCGTACCCTTGACCTGGTCTAATAAAAATGTTTAATACAGCTAATTAATTAACTTCGTGATATTTTTTTCTATAAGAATACTTAATTGAATATGTAAGCTTTATTTAACAATGATAATCTTTCTTTATTCTTGGAAACTGATGCAGTTAAATGCTGTTGATTTTTTTCCTATCTACTGTAGGGTGGTTTCCCCTATATGTATATGACACTTTGCGCATTCTATAAGGGACAGAACATGTTTGTCATTAAACATTTTATTGCAACTTGTTTCGTTTTTCCATAACTTTAATTTGTTTATGTTCAATGTTACTTTTTACGATTGAAACTAAAAATATGCATCCTAGCGTAAAGTGGTTCTGGGCTTTATAGATATAATTTAGGCGAAAAATTTTGTTAAATAAAATGTTATTGAAGCTTATGACCTTTATCCAAAAAGATGATTTTTTTATGTTTAGTATATTTTTGTAACAAGAGTTTATAACAAATTTGTACATCTTTTTTTGGTTGAACAACTTTTGTCTTCCCATTTTTTTTCGACTTCCACATCGTTTCTGCAAAAAGTTAATTTTTGTTATTTTTAATGTTATTTTTTACGATTGAAACAAAAAATACGCGTCCTATCAAATGGGTATGAGCAACTTGTGTCTATTTATTTGTTTTCATGGGTTGTGCCGTTTGTCCACCAATTTAATCTTTTTATTTTTATTTTATACGATCAAAAAAACTTTTGTCTAATTTTTTTCATTAATGTTGTTTTTGAAGAACAAAACAAAACCTGCACATCCTATCAAAAAATGATTAATAACAAAGTAGCTCGTTTTTGGGTGAACAACTTTTGTCTCAGGGAGCCTTGGCAGCCACGCTGGGGCGGGTTCGATTCCCAAAGCAGGAAGCGAGGCTGGATGTTTGTCAGAAAGTTTCGCTTCTGCCCATTAATATACAACCCACAGATACCCTAGAGTTAATAATTGACCCTATAGTACAGTCGCTAATCACCCTGGCAGCTGATGCGACTATAAACATTCAATAAAAAAAGCTTTTGTCTCATTTTTTTCCTAGCTTATATTGTTCGTCCAAGCATGTATTTAAAAAATTGGTGTTACTGTTTTTTTACGAATAAAGCAAAAATTACGCATCGTATCAAAAAACGATTAACAACTTTGGGCTTAGCAGAATACGCATGGGAAATCGGCCCCCCTTCGTATGAAGCTTAAATTGATGTCATAAGTTCGTTTCCATGTGGTATGAAACTCCACCAAGTTTCAACTTAAAAATCCCATTATTGTGGGTGATATGGAGGGGGAAAGCAAAATCGAAAAAGTAATTTTTCTCGAAAACGGCTCGACCGATTTTGATGAACAAAATATATGTTTCCAAGACCACTCTGGAGTATTAAAAAAAATTGATAAATTTCTCGAACAAAGAATAAGCATTGAAAACATGTTTTAAAATTTTGAAAATTTTTTTTTCTATGTTTTTTTAGAGATACCACTTTTATTTTCTTAAGAAAATATCCTTGCATTGTGTACCACAACTTAGATTTTTTATGGTTTTTTTATGTGGTGGAACATAGTTAAAAAAACAATGTACGTAACAGTGCAGCGCCGCCCGCTGGCGAGGTTCATGGTGGATGGATGGGACCCATTTTTTTAAAGGACGTCTGCACTTTGCCTATACACGTATAGTTTCCAGAGTTTACCACGAGGAGGTTGCAGTACGTTTTTAAACTCCTTATTATCGGGGTGCTTTTTTAAAGTGAGTCCCCTCGCCTCTCACATCAGTTCATAATCATCGGGGTGCTTTTTTTAAAGTGAGTCCCCTTGCCTCTCAATCTCCTTCGCTATCACTGTCAATTACTGGAATGCAATTATCGTTCTTAAATAAATCGCTCAGTATTTCTGCTGGTTTAAAAACTTTTGATAAATACTTTGCGTAAGATAAATAATAAACGATAGCTGCAATGTGAGAAAAGCAACCAACTGTTCTTCTACCATTAGCACATTCACATGCATAATGTGTCAGACCCGAAACCCCAACGCTGTTAGGCTTATATCTTAAAAAACACCTATATGTTGTGTGAGAAATATGTCTGGATGGAACTTTTACCTTCAGCACATTTTTCTCATCTTTAACATATTGTATATTCAATGTGCCATCTTAATTGACCATTTCAGCTAAATACGACACAGATTGGGAGAGTTGATATGACCCAGTAAATAGAATCTTATGATCCCTTTTTGTCATCTCCGGAAATTCTAATAAGTCTTCGTATGTAATACTCTGGAAAGGGAGTTGCTTTCGAAACCATTCTTTCTTTTCAGCCTCAATAGCCAAAGTCTTTTCGATAGATTTTTGAGTATGCATCCTCTGAACCACTTCATCTAAAACGTCTACGTCTGAGAGTGACCTTCTTCCGAAAGTATTATTTAAAAACGCCGCAATTCTAAAGAAACTTCCCACTTTAGGTAACAGCTTGTTATCAAGCTTGTGATCAAGAAGGCGATACTTTTGTTTTAATATACCATGCACAGATTCAACAACCCAGCGAATTTGAGTAACAAAACGTGACTGATTAGACTCTGCTGCTGTCAATTGCTTCCTCTTGCCTTTCAACGCAGGCATTAATACTTTAAACTTTTTTTTCTCTAAACTACATACAATATCACGAAATCCGCGATCAAGTACAAAAGCATCACCTTCCTTTAAAAAGTTGCGTAGACCATTTGCATCTTCCGAAATATTTTTCAGAATTTCCGCATCATTTTTATTTGCAAGATACGGTCCAAGCATATCAATCACAAAACCGTCAGTCGTACAGATAGTGAAGGGTTTGCAAAGAGGAACTTTCTTTTGTCCCGAAAAATATTTCCTCTGGTACTCGTTGTTGGAACTTTTTTGGTGTCGTGCATACGTACCATCACAAATTATGAATAAATTATCACTACATTCAAACAGTTTCTTTGTTATTTCCGTAGTGTGATTTTTAATAAGATTATCTCTGTTCAAAGCGCTTAAGCCAAAAGAAAATGGTAGAATATCAGTTTCGAAAGATTTAGTTACGCTTGCACAATAATCAGAAATTGATTGTTCATTATCTAACTGAAAGACAGAACTGATTATTTTATTTGAGTTTCCTGTACGTAGTTTGAAGAGAAACAGAACCAGAGCTTGAATTACTAAACGGGATGAACGGTTTCTCAAAGAAATCATCTTATCTTTTAAAGCATTAAGCTGGTATAGAAAGATTCAAAATTGAGATATCGTCTTCACGAATTTACATGCATTGACACATAGGTCCAATGCGTCATTGTCGCAAAGCGGGATTTGCAGGTTGTCTTAGTCTTTTCAATTCAATTCGTATCAATACTTTCTTTTTTGCTGGGAATTTCAGACAAAACACCTTATATATGATTCGATTAGAAACGCTTTACATTCCGAACATTTGAAGTAAAAAATATTGCGTTTTCAACAAAATAGATGACTATTTCACGAAATTGATGTTTGCTTAAGGAAATAGTTGAATTTTCAGCCAAAAAATTAATTTTCGACAAAAGAGTTAAGTCTCCATCCAAGAAAGATTTGTTTAGTCACATGGTTGGAAAATAGTGGTTTTGGCAAAGAGGTATAGATTTTTTAGATTGATCTACAATTTTCGTGTTAATTATTTAAATAACACGTTCGTTCCGCAACACTGCTCCAACCCAGGTTGCTGTTCAATCTCTCTAGCGATCACCCCAAGTGCAGAGCTTCACAAGGTTGTTGTGTGAGTTTCCCCACTCGGGCCCATTTGTATCCAAGGTCTTTTGTTTCAGTCGTCATTCACTGTAGTCACATTCTTTTCATAAATTATTTGTCCTCACGATTTTCTTCGTTCACGTCCATGCATTTTTTCATGCAAGCTCTCCTGTTTCTATGGCTTCTTATGTCTTTTCGGATTGAGGTGTCATTCACACATTCTAACCATTCTTTCTGCGTTCTGCCTCTGGACATACTGCCATTTACTTTACCTGTATACACTTGTTTCGTTAGACGTTCATCTTTCATTCTTTCAACATGTCTGAACCATCTTAACTGATTAATTTCCCATGTGTCAACTATTGTCTCTTTTGCACCACATTGTTTGAGGATTATTTCGTTTCTCACTTTGTCCATCATTGTTTTCCCGCAAATTGTGCGCAGAGGTTTCATGCCAATCGCGTTAATTTTACTCTTATCCTTTCCTTGATAGGTCCATGTCTCGCTATCGTATCGCACAGTCGCTCCAAATATAGAATTACACAAGAACTACAAAATAAGGCCAGTTTCGGAGGTTGCCTCGCAGTGGCCGTGGCACTAAATAAGTCGTTGGAAACGTAAACAGTCAGCGCCGTATGAACCACTTCTGATGGATTTTTCTCCCGCTCACTGCTCGCCCGTAATGTCCGCTTTTATCGCTCGCTACTGGTGGCGACGCATTGTTGACACTTCTTGTGCGCTGAGAAACTGCATGGACCAGCAGTCCTAGGAAGCACTAAATCAGTCGGCTTTATATTCGAGTGCTAATCATATTATTAGCTAAGCATATTCGGTGTTAATCTCGTATGCGATAAGTAAAACATTTTTCATGTATACATACATAACCTCACACAAAATAGTTCCTCCTACACTGTGAATACATTAATAAGTAGGCTTGAGATTACATGCAGGCCATTGAGGCCCGACTTACTTTTTTTTTCAGTGTTGGCCAGCCC
The DNA here is from genome assembly GCA_932178445.1 of Andricus quercusramuli. Lineage (NCBI taxonomy): Eukaryota > Metazoa > Arthropoda > Insecta > Hymenoptera > Cynipidae > Andricus > Andricus quercusramuli. The sequence goes on from CAKNXH010063787.1 coordinate 11,509, forward strand.
TACATACACTATAAAAAATGTTCTTGTAACTTTACCACACGTTTTTGTAATTATATTAAAACTTGTAAAATCACTTCTTTTAAAGTAGTGAACTTACTAATTTGAAAAGAAAAAACATCACTTTCAGCGTAATAGTTTTACAAGATTTTGTAAATTAACCTCTTTCAAAGTAGAAAATAATGGCAATCAAATAATTTTCTACGTTGAAAGAGGTTATTTTACAAAATCTTGTAAAATTAACTACTATTTTTCTTTTCACTCAATGTTCTCCATGCAATCTCAAGCCTACTTATTACTATATTCACAGTGTAGGAGGAACTATTTTGTGTGAGGTTATATGTATGTATACGTGAAAAATATTTTACTTACCGCAGACGAGATTAACACTGTACTTTTCAAAATGTGTAAGTCCTGATACGTACGCCACTGATTATACAGGGTGTCCACGCCAGGGCTTACCAAAAAGTATGCAACCCGCTGTACACGGCCATAAGAATAGCATTGGCGTGTAAGACGGGTTGCATAATTTTCGGTAAGCTCTTGCGTGGACACCCTGTATATATTATCGAAATTTTTTTACACATGTAAAAAAACCGGTAACGCCGAAAAGGAGAATAAAACAAAATATTAATAAACACGCCCACGATTCGACACAAATCGAGAGGAACGGGGGCCGCACAGTCACTACACATGAAAATCCTATCGAAATAATAAAATTTGCTATCGAGAACCGACACGTTTTCTCGCTGAAAACTCGCAAAACGAAACCGTGCGAAATTGACAACGATACACATGCGCCGCATATCGTGCATATCACAAAGTGCGTCGCACATGCCTCGCACGTACGTGCCCCTCACAAAGTGCGACCCATATGCCTCGCACACAGCACTCACCGCGTGCCCCGCATGCCGTGCGAGTAACGTGCCCCGCACGTTTGCTATCTGGGACTTATCCATAAATATGATAAATAACCGTGAGGACAACGCATCCTTATTTCACGCCTTGCATAATATCGAACCAGTCACTCAGTTTCCCATTAACGCTGACACTCGCTTTGCTACCTACATATATTGTTTTTATTGCTGGTAAGACCCATCCATTGACTGCGTACTCTTTGAGGACTTCCCAAAGTTTACTTCTATTTACCTTGTCGAATGCTTTTTCTAGGTCAAAAAACGCACAAAAAACTTTCTTTCCTACTTTCAAACTTTTTTCTGTGATCTGTCTTGAGCTAAATATTTGATCCGTACATGATCTTCCTGGCATAAATCCACTTTGCCCTTTCCATATCTTTTCTTCTGTTATTTGCATTGCCATGAGGATAAGTATTTTTGAGTAAATTTTACTTACGGTACTTGATAAGCTGATACCACTGTAATTATTGCAGTTGATTTTATCTCCCTTCCTTTTGTATATTGGTACGGTAATCGCTTTTCTCCACTCGTCTGGGACTTTCCCCATCTCGGTACATAAATCTATCAATTCACACAGCCTGTGAGATATGTACTCGCCACAGTATTTAAGCATTTCAGCGCTGATATTGTTTACACCAGTAGCTTTACCGTTTTTTAAGTTTTTATTTATATCTAACTTCAGTGACACAGACTTTCTCAATTGAGTTTTCTTATGCATTATGTTCTATGTCTCACAGTTTTGTTGTTCTATAACTTCACCTCCTGATAATTCTTTAAAAGAGTCTTTCAAAGCGTCTACTATCCCGTCTGTATCATATAGCATTACACCTTTGCTGTTTCTCATGTTGAGAAACTCAGTACTTTTACTTCCAATATATATATATCATCACATCATATCATATATCATATCACAACCTATCATATTATATTTTAATGCTATTACATTATGGCATATCATATATCATATCATATTGTATTACAATATATTATATTTAAAAATAAATATATAAATAATAAAAAATTATTTAATTATTCAATTTTTATTCAATTTTATTTTGAATTATTTTATTTTCGCTCTTGTCCAGCGCTCGCATCGCTCGTCAGGGAATGTCTTCTTATATTATCCCCACTATCCAAAGTTTCAAAATGTGATGAGCAGTTCAGCTTTTTCTTTTTTTTAATGCAACATTTCACACATGTGCTGTAAAATGTGTATGTCAAACACATTATTAACATACGAAATAACAATTTTTAGTTTTTTGGTCAATTTTTGATTTACATTTTGTCTATGTTAAACTTTACCAAAAATTCTTAGCACACAAAAAATGTTACGCTTTGTAAAACATTGAATGTTTACACATTATTATACATTAATATTACACATTATATACTCTCCAGTTATTGGCTCATATTTTTACATTGTAACATGTTTGTTTTGCTCGTTAATGATTAAACGGTTAACTTTTTCGAATTGTTTCATTTTTTTGCAGTCATGAAATATTTAAAATCAGGTTTCTTTAATTTAGAGGGCTGATTTGGGGTCAATCACAGATTCAGTTTTACTCTTATTTTCTTAATTCCCATAAAATTCTTAATTTTTGTAAATTGATCAAGGTTCATTTAGTTTTAGCTGTTGGTCTGTCTCATTGAGAGTCGTTCGTGAATGGGAAGTCATTCATAAAGCCAACAATCAATGATTTTTGCTATACTCTGTCGAGGAGATCGCTACCAAGTATGCACGTTGGTACCATACCTTTCAGAGTTATGAACCTGTAACGCAAAATACAATAATTAAAAATTACTAAAAAAGAAACTCTAGGCACAACGTGAACTTCGTTATATATCCCACGAATGACTTTGTTTCTTTCAATTCTCAAACCCCTTATTTTAAACCAGTTTTCAATTATAAATTTCTCTGAGATGGAACTGTCCCTTGTACTGAAATCTATGATTGAGTCCAGTATTTCAGACTCCATTTTGGCTTAGTGCTTTTAAACATCTTCTTGAATTTCAATTCCAAATTTGTGGGATTCTCTGGAGCGGACTCAGAATTGACGATGACTTTCCCGATTTTACTGTATTCCACGGATTATTATATTCTCTTAACCGAAATTTTTTTCTTAATTAATTTGACATTCCTGAAACCTGTCTAACATTTTCGTTTCGTACACATCCTGGCTTTTCTTTACGAAATTTTTTTATGGAGGATTACTTAAAACAGATTAATTTCTCGGGAAAACTCGGTGTGCTGTTTGTTGGCCATGAAATTCATCTATTTTTCCTATAACAAAGTTTGAACCTTTTTTTTAAATTTAAAAGATTTTTTTAAGTTTCTGAGATGTTTGTTTTTAACAATTTAGCTACTAACTCACTTGATCAGTTCAGTTTGAATCGAAGTTAAAATATCATTCTGGGAGTTTTTTCAGTCTTCATAGACATTTTATCTTTGATTACTGATCCCAGTAACTTCACTTCTGAGGTTATATAATTTCACCATTCAGGAATCAAATTATCTCAGAAAGTGTTAGACCATCTTGGATGGATTTCATGGAACATTCCCTGATTTATTTCAAATGTTAAGGATGAGTTTTTGAGCTCCCAAATGGTTAATGGGTTGAAAAGAAACCGTCTCCTCGCATTTTCAGAAAATCAAAAAGGTTCATGGAACTTCTCCCGTTCAAGTTGAGTTAATTTTGTTCACAAATGCAGAAATGCATTTTGATTTCAATTTTCACAAATAATCCTTCTGTTAGACCATCTTGGATTTATTTCATGGAACGTTCCCTGTATTATTTCAAATGTGAAGGATAGGTTTTTGAGCTCCCAAATGGTTAATGGGTTAAAAAGAAACCGTCTCCTCGCATTTTGAGAAAATCAGAAAGCGTTTCGATTCCCTCGGTCCCAATGGTCCCCGCTTCGTTAATCGATTGCGCGCGCAATTATCATTTGGTATAATTCGCATATATTCGCATTTCCATAGTTTCTCGAATGTTCTGATTTCTGTGACGTAATTTCGTAACCTTGCGATTCCAGTCGTTTCCCGCGTTATTGTAAATTATATTATGAATTTTCGGAGGGCCTATAACCACCCGTTTCAACTTTGTTAGACTTTACGAAAGGAGAAATTTTTTGTTATCGGAAGAAATTAATTTTCAACCCATAAAAAGAGGACACTTTAAAAAGGAAGAGTTGATATTTCAAGCCAGAAGGATAAATATTCAACAGAAAGTTAATTTTTCAACCAAATAGTTTATCATGCAAGCTTTCCCTTGAGCGATTAAACAATTCATTGATTTTCTCATCGTCATGACCTAAATCTCGCGTTTAAGTCAGCCACTGATTGCTCGAGCTAAAGATATTTTTTATGAGTTACTTAATCGTTTCTACCAAAGATATATTATAAATCAAAATATTTGATGTTGGCTTTATTTCTAATCTAGTCCAAGCCAGAGAAAGATCTGAGTCATGTTCCATTAAACGATTGACACAGAAATGCCTTCTCTCATGTTTTCCTCAAAATCACCGTATGCTATTAATATTCTTTGGGAATTGAGTTATTTATTCGCTTTCACCAATGAAATTTTCAAAAAAGTACAGTCGTTTTATTTTTATTATATGGTCTAAGATAATTAGCACAACAATGTAAATAATAAAACAAAAATCGATTTGAGTAAAGAAATGTCTGTCAGCATATTCTGTATTATTAGATTTTGAACGTTTTTTTTTTTTTTTGTTTTTTCTGAATCAGAAATACCTGTTTCACTGACTTTTATTTTTATCGGCAATTAAAACTATCTTTTCCTATTGAATTTCAAGTTAAGATCGCGACTCACGTATTTAATTTAGCAATTCAATCTTGCACCATCGTTTCACAGTACGATACAAATCATATCTTTTGGCTGATAAATTAGTTGAAAATACGGCTTTGCATGGCTGTAGAAATGAATGTTTAGAATTAATATACCTTGAATAGGGGGGGGGGGGCGGGGGCACTTAAATTGAGTAAAATTTTTCATGTTTCAAGATTCTATTCTTAAACTCGGATATCAATAATTGCAAGTATGGTAAGGGGGTGAGGCGGGTGCCGGGTGGTCTAAAATATTACCAATTTCGGCCGAAACACCTTTTGTATGATTCGATTAGAAACGCTTTACATTCCGAACATTTTAAGTAAAAAATATTGCGTTTTCAACAGAATACATTACTATTTCTCGAAATAGATGTCTACTTAAGGAAATAGTTGAATTTTCAGACAAAAAAATTAATTTTCGACAAAAAAAGATCTGAAAATCACCGTTCCTCTGTTATTGACAAATATTATGAAAAACTTAATACTTCAAAATTATTTAATTTTTACTTATATATATATATATATATATATATATATATAAAATTATATTAAATTATAACAAATCATATCATATCATATAATTTCAAAGAAGTGTGGTAGCTAAGGGTTAAAAAATTGTAACTGTTGAGGACAAAAGTATTTGAATTTGAATTAGAATTGTAATTATAATATTAGAACTACGGTTTAAATTTTCTTATACAAAATTTTTTGTTTAAGTGTTGAATAATCTACATGTATAAAATTGAATATATTTCAACTGTGTAGTTAAACAATTTTTAATTTAACTAATTTAAAGTGCAAAAGTAAATTTTGTTAACTTTTTTAAATTTTATAGTTAAAACACTTAGATTCAGTTATAAAAATTTAAATCCACGTTATAATTTCCAATCATTTTTAAGCTATGAACATTAAAAGTTTAACAATTAAAATTTATATTTTCAAAGTGAATAATTTTCAATTGAGAAGTTATATTATTTTAATTATAATTACTTCCAAATCAAATAATTGTTCAATTGTTATTCATCTATGAAAAATTTTGTTTTTGAATATATTTTCAAGTATTAGAGGAAATGGCTCGAATTTGATATAGGGCTTGAATTTGAGCCACCTGGATTTCTGGAAAACTAAAACATGTACTAAGTTGCTAACAGTGGGAACTGAACGCACTTAAGTGCAGTGGCAAATAGTGACAGTTTCACTGTTTCATTCGCTTCACAAAAAGAGTGAGATAGAAAAATAAAAAATCGGATATCCAGACTTCATTCCAGGGAAGTCTTAAATGTCTATTCATTATTCCGCGAATTTAGTTTTTCCAATAAATGTTGTATGTAGTAGTGAAGTAAGGTTAGTCGAATAGTTTTGCTCTGTAGATATGGAGATGCTTCTGTTTAGGGGTTATGCTTTTTAACCCTTGTTTGACACACTGGGGTGCAAAACACCCCACGACCAGTTTTCCTTACTTTCATAATTATTTAATTGATACTTAATTTTCATTTTCTGCTATTTAACCTACAAATTCCTTTAAAGTAAGCTCTTAAGATTATCTGATATAATTTTCGAGTAAAAATATTCAATAGATTATTTCTTAAAACAATTTCCGTCGCTATTGTGTGGAGTACCTCAGAAGTGTGTCAAGTAAGGGTTAAACATGAACATTTTGTACCGGTTGGCTCTAATTTGATATACCATGGGTGGCTCGAATTTGATATACCAGAAAATCACAGTTAGACATTATTCAGCTCCCTGAATGTTAAAAAAATGGGTGCATGTATTCATGCACATATGTGTGTGTATGTCTGTGCTTGTTTAGTGTGGATTCATGTGATCCTAACAATGACGAGTGTAGTGTGTATACTAACGCTTATTGTCCAATTTGTCTTCTTTGCAGATTTCAGAATGTCAAATACCAGATTCGATTATACTTTGTATCATCCTAAATAATATTAATAATTAGTTTCATATCGGAAACTTGCTTATTTTTCATGTATTTCGATGTTTTATAGGTATATCAAATTAGAACCACTATTTACCGATTTTCGAAAAACTCGTTTTTTGGAAAATGTTTATTTAAAAAAGATTTGTTGACGATATGAAAAAATCAATCGAACCATCCGAAAGGTAATTAAGTAACCTTTCGAATGACCTATTGTTGGTCGAATTTCGGTTTATAGAGTCCCGGCAATCCATCGAAAAGGAGTCGGTATATCAAATTCGAGCACTTTCCTCTATTTTAAAAAATTTTAGAAAAAATTTTAGATTAAAAAATGACTAAAATTTGTTTTTGAGGAATATGAAAATAATGTATTATTCTAAGATCATTTGAAATTCATAACAATGTTTTAAATTAAATTACAAAATGTTCGAAAATCTACATTTTGTTGTAGCCTTTTTGAAATATTTATCAATTTTGTATTATTTTAGAAATTTTTTCACAACTTGTACATATTTAATAAAATCAATCAAATTTTTCATACATTTTTTTACAATATTTTGAAATAGAAAAAAATTGCTTATAAAATCTTCGAGAGTATGTTTTGATAATTGTGTTAATTATCAATTTTCTTAGGAATCATAATGAACACTTTTCAGGATTATGAAATATTTCGTACTTCTTAAAAAGGTAATTTTTTTAAAACTTCTCAATATATCTTAAAGTTATTTGCAAATGAAATTATTTTTAAATAAAAGAAAATGTTCAAAAATCTACATTTTGTTTTAGCCTTTTTGAAATATTTAGTAATGGATAAAAATTGTAACATTGTAGACTGAAACAATATTTTACAAAGACTTGAAATTAAATTAAATTGAACGTTTTCATTTCTTTAAGTACTAAAGATTTAAATTTTTGAAAATTTCAATATTTGATTTTAAAATATGTAAATTGTTTCATTTCTTAAGTACTAAGATTTAAACTTTTGAAAATTTCAATATTTCATTTTAAAATATGTAAATTGTTGACTTTTAAATGGATTAAGTCAGTCAAAATTGTACAATTCAAACTCCGGACTCCACTTGTATCCCTGGCATTCACCCACACACTCATAGACTCAGCCTGAGTGGCTCGTGGTGTCACCCTCAATCGGTAAGGTCCCGTGCATGCTCGAACGCAAAAGCAAACGCATAGCTGCGTTCCAGTGTGCTAACATGAGATAAAGCTATCCTCCATCCTATGTTAGCGCATCAAACGCAGCTACGCGTTTGCTTTTATGTTAGAGCATGCACGGGCCCTAAGGGGGAACGTACATAGCCGGCACAACGTCGCGAATCAAGGTGGCCATTTTAGCGATTTTAACACAAATCTAGTGTTTTTCAAGGGACCGCTGTGTTTTTTTTCGGGGATTGTGTAATAACACAATTTAGTGTTTTTTACAGTATTTAGTGAAAAATTTAGTGATTTTTCAAATTTTTGGTTCTTTTGGCTGGAAATAATTCATTTTCATTTCCAATGGGTAGCAAATAATCTGCTAGCAAATAACGATTGGTCAAGTGATTGCACTAGAGCATACCATCCAATAAGATGCAATCTCTAATCTCAATTCGCAGTTGATTCGTTGAGGTGAATTTGCTTTGTGAGGGTCCTAGACATTTCAACCAATGACAGTGTTTCTGCGGATTATTAGGAGAATATCATTGGCTGAGATGTCTAGTGATTTGATGCTTCTCGTTTTACCGTCCAGTTTGACGCTATCCGGTAACCCGATTGCCGATTGTATCGATTATTTGATATTTGAGTTCGTGATTTTGTGGATCGCGGTCGACACAAGGAAAACAAGTAAGTTAAAATTTTTCTTGTTATTAATTTTTGACTACAAACAACATAATTGTATTCGCAGGTTTGTGTACGTAATATATACGTTTATGCGAATCGCATAATGTCTCAAAATTAGGCATAATTTAAAAACTTTTGAATTTAACAGGCATAATTTAACAGTACCAGTTAAAAATTCATCATTTCGATTATAAATTGATCTCTTTAGTTGAATATTCAACTATTTTGTTGAGAATTGATATTTTTTAATTGAAAATTCAAGTACTTAAAAACTTAACTTCTTTGACAGAAAATTCGGTTTTTGGCTTGAAAATTTTACTATTTAGTTGGAAATTCAACTATTTTCTTGAAAATTCAATTATTCTGTTATAAGGTAATCTTTTTTCTTCGAAAACTAATCTATTTTGTTGAAAATTCAACTATGTGGTTAAAAATTAAATTTTTGTATGTCTCTATTGACACATTCATTATTTTCTACAGGCAAGGAATACAGGTGATGGAAATTCAGTGCAGGCGAACTATTGATTATTGAATTTGACCTATCTTTCTCTTGATCGATTGTTATTTCCGGGTTGGATCTTTTGAAACTGAAGTGTCAAGACAAGGAATAAACGTAAGTTTAAAGTTATCTTTTGTTTTCAATTTTTATGTAGGTTGATCGCACTCTACTGTATATATTTTGGTTATTCTAATTTTCCTCCAAACACTCTGTTCTCGGATTGTATTTCATATATTACTTGTATTAGATGTCAAACAACAGCAAAAAAAGTTTCATCTCAGTAGAGTAAGGCTCTAATTAAACAATTTTTTTGGAAATTTGTCCTTTTTGAATAAAAATTCATAATTTATTGTAGAAAAGTAATCTTTTTTGCTTGAAATAAATAAAATACAGTGTTTCGTTTTTAATTAGCTTAGCCAAAGAAAATGCTCAAGAATATATGTTGAGTAAATTCTCTCGAGAATATGCTCAGCATTTAAGCTCGAACAGAGCATTTATAGAGCATTAAAGAGAATTTAAAGCTTTTATTGCCCAAATTAATTTTGCTGCAAACTCGTTTTTTTTTTAATTTACTTTTCTAACTGCAAATTGGAATATTATAATTTTGGTTTTTAAATTTGTCTTTTTTAGTTTAAAATTAAATGTATTTTGTTGAAGATTGATTATCTTAACTAAAAATTTAATTCTTCTTTTTTGGTTAGAAAATAATTTTTGGTAATGAAAAAATATTTTTTTTTCTTAAATTCGTTCTCTTTTCGATTAAAAATTTATTCTTCTGGCATTTTAACTATTCTCATGTTGGTTGAGAATTGATTTTTTTAGATGATAATTCATGAAATTTGTCGTAAATGAGTCTTCTTTGGTAGAAAATTAATCTTTTGGGTTGAAAATTCAACTGTCTATTTGGTTAAAAATTCATATTTTTGGTTGAAGATTCATCATTGTTGTTAAAAATTCATTTCTTTGTTTGAAAATGTACCTTTTTGTCATGAAACACACAAATAAAAGTGTTTTATATATTTAGAAACAAAATTTATTTTGCATTAACATTATCTTCTTGGTGTGTAGTTGGTTTTATACCTAGAAGAATTTAGAAATTAGGATATTGTAGCAACGCTGAATAAGGCACGTTTAATGCGAATAATATGTTTTCTATCACTTTAACTTCTTTTATCATTTAAATTCAGCACCCTTTCCAATTTGAAGCGATGCATTTTCCGCGAAATTTAAATAATGTAGTTATTATTAATAAAATTAAAAAATACGATTTTTAAATACTAATTCTAAATGCTTATTAAATTTTTAAAGGACATAAAGATCGAGCATATTCTAGAGCATATTTTCATGCTCCTGAGAATTTCTCCGAGCAATTAAACTCTTTAGAACACTACATCTCAGTATCTCTATCGGAAGAAATAAGAATGATTCGTATTAATGACATCTTATTCTTGCAGAAATTGTTGACAATCAGAAATGGGAAAGCCCAAGTACGAGCAGAATTATCGATCAGCATGGGAAAATTATCATTGGACTAAGGACTGGTTACGACCTGTTGTAGGAAATAAATTACTTGCATATTGCACATTTTGCAAAGCGGAATTGCACGCACATTTAGGTGCCCTTTCACGACACATCAAAACAAAAAAACATCAGAATGGTGCTGAACCTTTTTCTTCAACTCGCCAACACAAAATTGTTTTAGAACAAGAAAATGAAGGTAAGGATAAGAAATGAGAAGCTGAAGCCGCTTTATGTTTATATTGTGCAGTGCATGGTTCTCTCAGGGGATGTGAGCATTTGACTGACATTAATAATAAGTTGAATCAGGAAGTACAATTGCAATTGCATAGGTCAAAATGCGGAAATATTATAAAAAATGTGATCGGCCCGCATTTCGAAAAAGACTTAATCGATGATATAGGAGATAGTCCTTATAGTTTATTAGTTGACGAAAGTACAGACATAAGCTCCACTAAGCTCTTGGGAATAATTGTACGATATTTCAGTAGGGCAAAAAGAGAATTTATATCTACATTTTTAGCTATTGTGGAAGTAGAAAATGGGACAGCAGAGGCAATATCTAAAGGCATAAAAGAAGTTCTCCAAAAGTACAGTTTGCCAACTAAAAATTTCAAAGGTTTGGGAACAGACAACGCTAGTGTCATGATTGGGGAGCATAGTGGGGTTTATCAAAGACTTAAAAGTGATCTCAATTTACCAAATTTAGTTTTAATAAAATGCATTTGTCACTCGATACAACTCGCCGTTTCTCGAGCATCAAACGAATCGTTACCAAGAAATATTGAATTTCTCATACGCGAAACATATAAATGGTTTTCCCATTCGACGAAGCGACAGAAAGCCTACAAAGAAATTTTTCAACTAATTAATGCGAATGAAATACCCCTAAAAATGATTGAAGTCGCGGATACACGTTGGCTGTCGATTGAGCCAGCTGTCTCGAGAATCTTAGGCCAGTGGTTAGAGTTAAAGACTCACTTTGAAATTGCGCGCCTGTCAGATAACTGCTACACTGCTGAAATTTTGCATAATATGTACAACGACAATGCAAACTACGTCTGCCTGTCATTTTTGCTCCCAATTTTGCAGGATATGCAAATTACAGTGAAAAGTTTCGAATCTAATATAGCAGATCCAACCAAGATGTTAAATGATTTGAAGAACACGTATGTTTCCATTGTTAGAAGGGTTATCAACCCTACTGCAAAGATTGATATTTTCAAAGATTCGATTGATAGTTATCTGGACCCATCTCCTTATTTAGGTTATTCTTTTGATGCAGCCCGTGCAGAATTTCCTTTGTCTTCGGATGTTGAAATTATTGTGAGAAAACGGTGCGTTTCATTTTTAATTAGCTTAGCCAAAGAATTGAAGAATAGGTTACCTAGTCATTTAAACATGATGGAGAAAATGCGTTATTTCTCAGTAAGTGAGTGTCTAATGAAAGTAAAGCCTTCAACCACAGATGTGGCTAAAACATTTGTAAGTGATCAGATTCAGATCACAAAAATAGAAAATCAGTGGAATTATATTTCCAATCTACAATGGGAAAATGTTGAAGATACTCTTTTATTTTGGTCTGAGGTAGAATCATACCGTAATGCGTCTGGATTAAATCCATTTGTGGATTTAGCCGAGTTAGCGATAACTTTGCTTGTATTGCCACTGTCGAATGCAGATGTTGAGAGAGTGTTTAGTCAAATGAGCTTCATAAAAAATAAGTTGCGAAATAAAATGTTGCTGCCCATGCTACAAAGCATATTATATGTAAAGTATGGGGTGAGACGACATCATAAATGTTGCCACAACTACGTGATACCGAAAAGAGTTTTAAGAATTATAGGAACAGAGGAAGCGTACAAATCAAGTGCTGTGAATAAAACTGCCAATACTGAACAAAATAATGCAGTCAGTATTACGATAGAAGCTGATGATGAGCTTGATCAAGTATTCGGATTACTTGGCGTTCAAGATTAGATTATTCTATTGTATTCAATTATTATATTATTTTTTATATGTTATTATTATACTATTAAATATATATATATATATATAATTCTGTCATATACTATATATATTATTATTATTAATCTTGTATATTAGGTAGATATTCCACTTAAGTTCGTATGTAACAACAAATTTAATATTATAAAAATGTACCAAATATTTCACTGACCTGATTGTTCTGTAAAAACAGATGAGTTTATAATTAAACAAATTTAATTTAATTGTTTCAATTTGTTTCCACGTTTCACGTATTCCTGTCCTATTTTTATTTTCCCAAAACTTTTAACACATAAAAATGTCAATAAAATTGTAGATTTCACTATACTCAATAATAGTAAAATGTAATCTGTAAAATCTTTATTTAAATATTTGATAAATTTTTTGTAAGATCTATTATTATTGCTTTTTACTTCTTTTATCTACTAATATAATATAAATTCAAATTTCGCGCCCTTGAAAGTCAAATCTAGTGAAAAGTTAGTAACTTTTAGTGATTTTTTAATGCTTGAGTTTTAGTGATTTTTAGTGTTTTTTCGAACGCTCGATTGTGTTTTTTCCCTGGAAGTAGTTGGCCACCTTGCCGCGAATTCTTAGCCACCATCATCCAGCTGGTTTCCATATCGTCAACTATCATCAATCATCAGTGTGCACATGTCTTGGCTTCATAAAACGCAGCTCTGTTCTTAACCTAAAAATGATTCTAGACCGCACTTTGGTGGGTTGGTATGCAATCGAACAAAATATCGATTGTACAAAATAGCATTTGGCCAAAAAGTGGTATAGTTTGTGCTGCTCAGTTCAGACTGGGTAAAAGTGTTGACAAGACGGTCGTGCGTAAGTAAAATGTGACTGATTATGCGAGAAGTTCCCGGTTGGCGGCGTGACATGCATAACCTATAAGGGCGCTTTCACACGATTGCAGATCAGCAGATTGCATGCAGAAAGTTTACAAGAGTGAAAGAGACAGGCTGTTCTCCATCTCACAATAGATTGAGAGCTATCGTAGGTCCGGAGCTTCAGGATACTTACATTGACAGAAAATTCTTATTTGAAAACTACTTCAAAATTTGGGGGTTAAAAGTGAAAAAAAGTCAAATTTCTTTCAATGCAGATTGAGAACCTAATTTAATGGATAAAGTTTCTCTTAATATTCTTGGAACCGATGTGCATACTCGGGGCCAATTTCTTGAACAGGACACAGTAATTGTCGAGCAATCCGATTTCTCGTGAACTATATTCACGAGAGGGAAAACTCGATACAGATAAGTCTAGAAATAAAAGCTAATTAATCAATGAGGAGGGTTGTTTTCAAGTTTTTATGCGTCAGAAATAGAAAAATTAAAATAATTCTAGAAGTAAAAACCAAAATATTAACGATAAAAATTGTCCTGGAGCCCTGAGATGTCAAGAGAATGGATTGAAAGCTCTCACACGAAATAAAAGTGTCGCAATTCGAGTGTTCTCTAGATTTGGGAATTGTTTCTCAGGATAAATAAAATGGTCAGCTATTGAATAATGTTACCCACTCATTCTGATGTTCCTCAGTTAGCCAACTGTTAATTTCTTCAGTGACTAACCTACTGGAAATACCTATACAACTGGCTCGGGTTCAGTAAAATTTCTTCTTGCTGCTAGTTTGGCTAGCCTATCCGATATCTCATTGCCCTTGATACCGCTGTGTCCAGGAATCCATAGCAGAGTAACTCGGTTTTCCGACGCTTACATATTTAGTGCCTCAAAGCATTTCCATGCTAACCGCGACGTGGTCGTTGTTCCATTCAGGGCCAATACAGCAGCCCTGCTGTCCGAGCAGATACGGATGTTCCTTTTGTTGCCATACTCCTTTGCCTTGTAGGCGCACTGGAGTATCGCCGTAACCTCAGATTGTAGAACTGTGGCGTAGGATTCCATCTCGGTTGTGAAGCCCGTTCCATTCCTTCTACGGTATACTCCGGCTCCTGCATTCTCCTTGTTCCTGGAGCCATCTGTAAACCAGTTGTCTCCATCACTGGGCGGGTGTGCGTCGCCGTTAAACCATTCCTTCTTCGTGAATAGGCTAACTCGATACTGCTTGTCGAAGAGGTAGCGAGTGGCCGTTTTGTCCATGGGCATATTCAGGGTCGGCCTCCTCGCGATGTCGACTGGGATCTTTACTGCTGTCGAGATCCTTCTGTCATTTACCATATTTAGTCTCCAGGCCACCTTCGCAGCCACGACCTTGATGGTGAGATGGAGGGGCTCCAAACCTATTAGTGCCCCCAGTGCCATCGTGGGTGTCGACTTCGAGGTACCAGTGACGCATCTCAAAATCAGCCCCCTGATCCTTTCCAGTCGAGACTTCACAGTGGACAGCTCGACCCTGCTCCACCAGATCACCGTCGCATAAGTTAGCCTGGATCGCAAGATCACTGTGTAGATCCACATAAGTGTCTCCGGTTCCAAGCCCCAGCTTTTCCCTATGGCTCTCCTACAGAGCCATAGACTCGCTACTAGCTTCTTGCACTTGCTTTTCAGGTGCTCGTTCCATAACAGCTTCTTATCCAGAATGACTCCTAGATATTTTGTTCGTTCTTTGATTTCCAGTTATTGTCCTCCAAAGTTTCAGCGTCCTCGTGGTTTCCCACTTATACCTTCTGGTGAAAACAACCGCGTCTGTCTTACTTGGATTAACCGATAGTCCAGTTTTCTTGCAACATGAATCCACTATCATCAGTGCTTGCTACATTACTCCGAAGAGCGGATCCAGATGCTGGCCGCGCACGATAACCAATATATCGTTCGCATAGCCTATGACGTGGTCGCCCTCGCTACTACTAAGCACTACTAGCAAGAGCAATAAAACTCCTCCCTGCGGACATCTCGAGTCAACGGTTCCACATAAAGTGGTATCACCCTTAGTCGTAGTTAGATTCCTGTTGGCAAACATGTAGCACGTCTATTCCACGATTGCAATAGGCACACCATGTGTGATCATGGCTGCCCTGATCACCTCTCCAGAGGTGTTATCGAAGGCTCCTTCGATGTCCACAAAGGTTCCAGCCGCGAGGCCTTTCTCCTTCAGTTGTCCTTCGATTAGGTTTACTGCTCCGCTTAGGGTCGTCTCCGTCTAGTGACCAGCCCTATAGGCGTGTTGCTCCTTGTGAAGTGGCATACTTGACAAGACCTTGTCGCGGATATATCTATTTCGTTTATTTTTAAATATAAAAATACATTGTGAAATGGTAGTGTCTTATTTTATTTTACGTCTGGAAGAAACCAACGAAAGTGGAAAATCAAAAGATATACTCCGTCGACTTTTTAAGAATAAATCACCTTGAATAATTTGGCTCATTCATAAAAATAAATTTTAACTATAAATTATTTAAAACAAAATATATTAACTTCATATGTTTAAAGTGTATAAACAATAAACCATTATTTAAGATAAATAATATTGTAATTTGAGATCCCAGTGTCCTAATGACGTTTCTTTTGTTCAGTTGTATTCATTCTAATAAATAGCAATTGCTTCCAATATTAATATTTTTTAAATATTTAAATTAAATTTTTGTTTTTAATTTTAAATACTAAAATATTATTATTAATATTATTTAAATATTATTACTCTTAAAAATGATAAAAATTGATAGCAAAAATTTTAAATAACATAAAAAATTGTTTATAATATTGGATGTTGATTTTGACTTTAGGGTGAGAATAAATAATTAAATTAATTTTTAATTGAACTAAACATTTTTATACATTTTTCAAACGAAATAGACGTCCAAACTAAACTGCTCCACATTTCAGTTTCTTATAATGCATACGCATTGGAATTTTCACAAGAATAAAAATTAACCACTGATGAGGACCACCATTGTGCACCGAAACGTTTGGTTCAATTAAAAATTAATTGAGTTATTTATTCTGACCCTGAAGCCAAAATTAACATCCAATATTATAAACAATTATTTCCATCGAGGGTCAATATAATCTCCCCACTGAGTAACGTAAAAAATCTTTCGTACCTAATAAGTTGCAAAGTAAAAAAATACGAAAAATAGGTATAATTAAAAGTATTGTAAAGTTTATGATTTTAGTCCATTATCCTCCAAAATAGCTGTTTTGCTAGTGAGAAACTAAATTTCGATACAGACAACAGATTAGCTATCGCAGTACCCACTTATCTGTTCAATAATTAGCTTCTTATTTATGGTAGTTTTATGGAAGCCCCCTAATCAATGTGGACTTACATATAAGATCAGCTATCTGTTTAATGTATTATATTATATTCAGTATGGAAATTACAGGAAGGATTCAACAAGTTTTCATCGATTTGAAAATGTGATTTTTCTAAAAATAACAAACTCCCGGTATTTTCCGAGATCATTTCTCTGTTCCCCAGTTCACTGGCCACCTTATTTGACCGTAGGGAGATTTCATTTAATAAAAAATAATTATAATTTGAACCATACCACAATAGAATATGCCAAATTAAAAAAAAAAATTCCGGAAAAACCAATTATCTTCCAATTTAAAAAATTGTTATGAACAATTTTCAGTGTTTGTTCATATTGTACTTATTTTTGCTTCTTCATAGATGGAGGTTTGTAATTACATACATTTTTTTATTCTCGTTTATTGAAATATTTAAATATAATTCGACCCTAAAATCTCAAAAGTGCAATTTAAAAAAATGTCCGGGTGAGTAGCTTTTTTCTGTTTATTGTATCTCGAAAAGTTTACGAGCCATCATCATGAAACTTGGATAAACTGTAGCTCTAATTGATGTCTAGGTCTCATAAGACTAAACTTTGCAACAACACATCTTGATTGACCTTTTCATAGCTTCTCTCATTTTCTAGGAATAAGATTTTCGGTAAGACTAAGAATTTAGGGAATTCTTATAAGAACAATAGGCTTCATTTCATGTTTTCTATGTTCTGATTGATTTTTACTGAATCTTTTCCAACTATATGAGATCTGATGCGGTAAACCAGCTGGTTTTCGAAACGTTTTTGACTTTCTTATTAAAATAAATTACATTATCAGTCTGGAAGATGTCGTTTTTTTGAGGTTGTCTTACTTTAAATTTATGAACGCTTTATTCTTCTTCGAACTTGAAATGTATTCAAAGAATCAGTTTTCTTTTTCTTTCATTGAAAAACCTCTCTCTGTGGGTAAGCAAAGTGAACATAAAATAAGCACAGATAAATAATCCATTGTGAATACACCCATAGTACTTAGCAGTGGTCATTACATTTCCAAAGAAACTTAAAAAAGTTTTAAATATTTAAATAAATCAAGATTAAACGTATTTAAATTATCTTTGTTAATTTTTAGCACCTGGTCACTGGTATACAAGCCTTCGTTTGAAAAAATACATGTTTGATACTGTCATCAATCTAGTATTGATTTTACATTAACTTGAGGCTTTCTTTAATTTCCAGAGGAGAGTGCCTTCATCATGGATTACCAGCTGAAGCGCCGTGTGATTTTGAAGAAATGGTACCTCCACGGAAGATTAAGGTCAACGAGAGATACGTCGAGGTGATACCGCCATCCCACCTCGGTTTGAATACTTACGGACATCTCAAGATCGATTACACAAATAGCTGGAACTCATTGCATCGCAAGATTAGCAAATGAGGACAGAAACGTGGGGCTTCTAAGTACTGTCAACAACGGTGGGCGTCGCGATATGTTGTAATTAACAAGATCCTTTGAACATCAGTCGATTCCTCTCTGCGATCTACACTCTGCATCAAAGCAACTTATAGACATTTGTGCCCTTTTGTACAGAATCGTACCTTTTCTATAACAAAGGATGTTATTTATAGAATAAAGTTCAAAATTCTCTTCCAGCATTTTCAATTTGAAATATGGTCTTTGCGTAAAAGGATATGTACATGTACAAAGTTTAATTTTTTACTTTAATGATATTGTAGTTACCTATAAATTATTCATCATCTATTGAGATTTTTAACTATTACGTTTTTATCTATTTTAAAACTTTTAAAATATATTTCTCTTAAAATTCTTAAATTCTTATGAAAATGGGTGAAATTTCGATAATGTAGTATAATTTGTATGGATTCCACTTTCCTATGGAAATGAAGATGTATAACAAATTCACATCGCCTAGTATTATAACAAATATATTATATTTCAGTTAAAATAAGTATCTGTTAATTGAATACTTTCCAGGATTTCATTTTGAAGTCCGATAATACCTTAACAGTTCATCATACTCTTGTTTAAAACACAAATAAAACTAAGTTTATGACAACTCCAAGTCAATGATATTGTCGTTGTCAAGCAGAAAAAGTTTTTTCTTTTTCGTTGAATGTTCTGCAATTTGTGTTAGGTTTTCTGCCTTCACTGATGTAATATTCAGATTCGGCCATCTGAAAATATTACGTTTACTCAGAAAATGCTGCAAAAATTATGTTATACTTGTTATAACATATCAAGATGATTAAAAAAATAATATACCTGAAATCAGGTTTCTTCTTTCGCTTAACAGAATCTTTTCCTTTGTTGTTGCTACTTTCACTATCACTGCAAGCAGGATGACTGAACCTGTGATGACTTTTATTTTGTGATTCTGTTCGGTGTTCAAACCATCCTTTCAGCTTCTCGATCTTAAAAAGTATTACGAAATTTTATAATTAGTCGAGGTTTTCAAAACTTCAGTTTGTAGAATTTCCATTAGAGTCGAAAATTATTGATATATCCGTAAATACCTATATTTTATTACCTCGGCATTTGCAGCATCTAGCTTTGCTTGGTACTTAGAGACTTCCCGGGTTCTTTCGATACGGTTTCGTTCTTGTATAGCTTCGATCAGTTTCTGATGTTCATCGGCTTGTAAATCAATTCGGGATCGTAAAATCTCCAACTCATCCTCCAATTTGGAAACTGTGAAGATATGTATTATTATAACGGGTTTTTAATTAATTTATCAATGAGGAAGTTTTTGTTTAAAAATTAATTAAATTTAGTAAAAGGTAGAGAAACAAGAGCAAAAATTTGTATATTTTTGAAAACGTTTCAACTTTTATCGACTAAATCTAAAACCAAAAAGAAAGTAATTCGGATAGGCAGCATTTCAAGATATCCACATGAATTGATTGTGGCTTATGAAAAATAAATTTGGTTAATTTCGGTTTTACTTTGCAATGAAAATAATAGAAGTACAAGAACTTTTCGAAGAAAAAATCTGAGATTAACGTTTAATTGTGCATGTAGAAAAAAACAGGTAAATTTTATGAAAAATGCTTACAAAGTTCGTCTTTGGTCTTTAAGTCTTTTGCCTGGTTTTCAACTTCAAGCTGCAAATCGTTTACAACTGTGCGTAGGTGATTTATCTCATCTTTCATAACAGCTTTGGATTCGAAGACAGATCTATATTTTTCTGTAATTACTTTCATGAGCTTCTTGGAATGATTTCGCGATTTGTTTAAATCTTGTTTTTGCTTCTCTGTTAGTTTCTCCAGAGCTTCATTGTAGGATTTTAATAATATGAAAGCCTAGAATTTTAGTTCCATTAAATATTTAATTCAAGACTGATGATTAAATCATGCATTAACATTTATTCAAAGAATTGTGGAAAAAATGTCTTTAGCTTGTGTAACATTATTTTTAAATGACGGATTTTCTAAAGTCTCTGATTCTTAACTTAACACTTTCAGACTGAGAACTTCAATTTCACAAAAGGTCTCAAATACCCCGTTTTAGTATTTTAATACAAAATTCTTTTACTAAAAAAAATGTATTTGCTTTATGAGAGAAGGTTTCAATTATGTCATAGATCACACATGTTATCACGTTTTCCTCGAAACACATAGAAATGATCGAGAAAAAGATTAATATTTTTAAAAACAAAAGAAACAAAAACAATTTTTTGAATGAATATGTTACAAAAATGTGATAATAACCACATATCTTCTTAGCAAAACTTTAATTTAATAAAAAATTTTGTTGTGAAACATGTTTTCATCTACGAAAGTTTAATTATTGAAGACGCAAACGATTTAAGAGGTTGAAAAATTAATTTGTTCACGTAAAATCAAAGCTGTGGTACTCTCATGACGCATGCAAGACAACTAACGTTCGCATAGGAATTTCGAGGAAAGAAAATTTATAAAGCTAAATTAATTAATCGGATAACCAATCCAAAATCAGAATTTGAAAATTGCAAGAATCCAATTTCAAATAAAATGTTAATGACAGAAAAATCTTATTGATACCAGAGCGATAGATCATAGTCGTCTAGTTGGGTTAGTTCAGACTGTGCTGGTCACCATAAGACGATGGTAAGAATTCGTTTTTCGAAAAGAACCAATTTTTTCAATATTTTTCTCTTAATAAATAGAAATAGAATAAATAAAAACGCAAAAGAATTTTCTTCTTCTTTTTGTTTAATTGAATCTTCTGTTGTTTACAGGGTTTCAACATTGTTAAGGAAAATGTTGTTTTTTGCTGGTTTTTATATGGTTGAAATATAATCAATTCAATTATTGTCCAATTTTATAGTTGACGAAACGAATTTTCCTTCTTGTATTCAACGTGGATCCATAAAATATAATTTACTTTTTTATAATTCTCACTTTACTATTGTGGGAATGAGGATTAATGAACAACAGTGGTTTTTTCACAACAACTAAGTTTAATGAAAATACTAAAAAATATGTACATCAGCGTCACAAGGACCTTCGTCGTACTCGATCAAGCGTACATGATCGAACTGACCCTTCCGTTCAGAGTTTTGTAAAAAATGCGTAGGTGTGAGTAAGGAGTAAGTCCCTAGGGGTCGCATCCCTCAGTCCTCCCTCTCTTACGCGTTGCCCCTAGGGACTTACTCCTTACTCACACCTACGCATTTTTTACAATTAACTGTTCCTAACCTACGCAAAATTCTAGATTCCTACACTCGGCCTTTCCGACTGTCATCGTCGAAGCCTGTCCAGGGCTTCATGAAATCTGCCGAACTTGACGTTTCTATGGGCCCTTCGCCATCTACCTTTCGCACGTCGTACCACTCCTTCCCTTTGACTCTCATTACACGATACGGACCGAAACTCTTAATTGTCAACTTCAATCCAGGGCCTAAGTGAGTTCTCGCGATAGCAACTAAATCGCCGACGTTGTACTCCGTAACCTTTTTCCTCTTTTGGTTATAACTTCGCTGATTTTCCTCTTGGACACTAGCTATCTGTTTTTTAGCTTGTTCTCGAAGCTCTTCTCGGTCAGAGTCAAATTCCTTCAGAAATGATTACTGAATCATCACTTGCAATTGTAGGTCCTCTTTATTTCTCATTGGTGTACCTACAAGTACTTGAAAAAGTGTCGATGCTAGACTTCTCTGGAATGTCGAGTTCAAAGCACGTTGAACTTGACTAATGTGTTTGTACCATTTTGTTGGTTCATCCATGCCCAACTTCGTGAAGACTTCCTGAAGGGTTCGATGTATCCTTTCAACTTGTCCATTGCCTCTTGGAACACCCGTGGTCGTATGGTAACACTCGATCTTCTCAGCTTCGCAGTAGTTTTTGAATTCATGGGAGGTGAATGCAGTTCCTCTATCGGTGATCACTCTGCGTGGATTCCCAAAATTCTGCTGATGAATCCTCCATTTATCTAGAACTTCTTGAGATCCAGTAGTTTTTGTTGGGAATATCCACACAAACTTCGTGAATCCGTCAATCATCATCAGCAGGTGTTTATACGACTTGTTGGTAGAGGGTAGTGGGCCAACGTGATCCATGTGCATCGTGTCCAGCGGCACGTCCCCTTTCGGTATAGGGTGTAAGAAACCCTCTGCTTTTCCTTGTTTCTTTCTACCTAATATGCACGGGACACAATTTTTTATGAGACTCTCGATCTTTGGTTTGAGTCCGTCAATCCAATAATCTCGGTTAATCAATTCCTGCGTCTTCTTCTGTCCGAAATGGCCTAATTCATGGGATTGTGAGATAATCTCACGCTGCATGCCTTTGGGTACCACGAACAACTTCTTACCGTCTCTCTCGCGATAAAGCAACCCTCCTTCGGTTACGTAATCTTCACGAGTTCCTTTTTCGAGTAATTTGTTTATTACGGTAACCTTTTCATCTGTTTCCTGGGCTAGTCTTAACCGTTCTACCATAATATCGCGAATTTGTAGCACAACCGGATGACTCAGAGAATCAGCGTGGCGCATTCGTGTTCCTGCTCTATGCTCTACCGTGTACTGATACGCCTGTAATTGAAACGCCCATCGCTTAGCGCTGTTATTAATTTCCTTTCCAGAACGCAATCATAAAAATGGCGTGTTTTCATGCCTCCATAGACAAACACAAAAGTACGCTTTTTGATTGGTGCCTGGCGGTGCGTTAGATGCGTTACAAAATAAGGTTCAGTTAGCACGGCGTGACGTAGATTTCAAAACAGAGCTTTGTTTGTGCATGTCCGAATATTTCCATAACGCTAGAGTTGGCTAGAGAGACAGATTGTCGTAGAAAAAGATAGAAAGAGAATTCATGGCGGATTAGCGAGTCGATGTTTCTAACGAAGAGTATAGCGTGTTCCTATCGCCTCGCACATTATACTTAGTTGTCTCATTCACGCTCGTTAGAACAAAAATGCAGCAGAGCTCATGCGTACCTTCGCCGACTCAAAACGTGATTTTGCATTTTTTCATGGAGACAATGAAATCACGCCATTTATGATTTTGTTCTGAAAAGTATCGTTCGTGACTCCTGCGGACTGACGGACTCCTGGCTTCTGAGAGTAGGGAGTTACCTGATCCCATTAGGCGTAAAAGTTGCCAGTCAGGAACTAGACGCTTGTCTTTCGTAGCACACGGTCAGCATAGAATCGGACACGTTTTTTCGTGTCAACACTCGGGACCACATATACAGTATCTGAACCCGACATCAGTATGGCGCAGTAGCGCCGAGAGAGGCGCCATGTAATCAACTTCTGATACAGCACGGACTATTCGAGCGTCAAGGTCGTCAAGAGACGCTCAGGGGGGGGGGCAGAAGCAGTCAAGCGTAAAATTTACTTTAATTCGCCCCGACGGATTGCAATGAATTTGAGTGCGCCTTGCACTCTCACGAATTAAAAACGCATTGACCAATGTTGAAGCATTCGTGCACTCACGAATTCAGGCGGATTGGGAGGAGACTTTTACTCTCACGAATTAAGACGCATTGACCTATGTTGAACAGGGTGTCTACTGTGCGTGAATGAACAGAATCCGTGGAAATCTGAGAATTGTACTTGATTTTATTTTTGTTGTGGGAAGTGCATTTCATTTCCTTATAACCTACCAGTTTGTATTGTCCCTGAGAAACGCTTTAGAGTTTCGACAGCATCTACAATTTTACATATTAATTGACAATTCATTTTACTGCCTTTTTCCTTACAAGTTTTATCTATCTACGCAATGAAACTAGAATAGTGTAGGAATCTAGAATTTTGCGTAGGTTAGGAATAGTTAATTGTAAAAAATGCGTAGGCGTGAGTAAGGAGTAAGTCCCCAGGGGAAACGCGTAAGAGAGGGAGGACTGAGGGATGCGACCCCCAGTCCTCTGAACGGAAGGGTCAATTTGATCATGTACGCCCGATCGAGTACGACGAAGGTCCTTTTTACGCTGATGTACATATTTTTGAGTATTTTCATTAAACTTAGTTATTGTGGAAAAACCACTGTTGTTCATTAACCCTCATTCCCACAATTTTGGGGGCTCGTCCGAAAGGAGGTTAAAAACAACAGTTAAGTGATTAAAACATTTTTACGCAGATTAGACTTAGGACGCTGATGACGCGACGCGAAGAGACGCGGTGAAAGTGTAAGTGTAGTGGACAGGGAACAAAGTTCTCACTTGTGATAAATAGTGCTACATGACGAGTGAAAAGTGACGT
The DNA here is from genome assembly GCA_932178445.1 of Andricus quercusramuli. NCBI lineage: Eukaryota > Metazoa > Arthropoda > Insecta > Hymenoptera > Cynipidae > Andricus > Andricus quercusramuli. The sequence continues at coordinate 35,961 of CAKNXH010063787.1, forward strand.
ATGAAGTTTAAAGTGAGGTGCAGTGACAATTAGGATTTTTTGTCTGTGACGAATGCTGAATTAGGAGCAACGACGCCAACCACCACAACGACGCCAAAAGCAACGACGAATACGACGACGAACGACGTGTAGCAAAGACGAAGAAAATTGGTGTGGTGGTTACGCAAAATTCAGCTCTTAAATCAAAAATTCTAATCACGAAAACCAACGACGAAAGACGCAAACGAAGCTGAAAAAGAACTTTCTAACGAAGAAGCCAAAGGAGAAAGTCGACGATCTTGCGGGGGAAGCGGCGGTGGAAGGAACGCAAGGAAAACGCCGAGAGGCAGAGAGCGAGCTGAGAAACAATGGAAACTCTCCACCCACCCCAGATCCTTCGCTTTCCACTGCAGTGGAAAAGTGAAACGGAGTAGAAGGAAGCAACGACGGGAGGGACGGAAGCAACGAGAAAAGAGGGGAAAGCTGCAACGAAGAGGACACGACGGTTATCAACACTGAAATGTCACGCGAGCGAGATTTGGAACTGCAAATAGCTTAAGGAGAACATTTAGAAACACAATATTATCAAGCAAATCTGTGCAAAAATTTCCATTTTTGAACAAAAAGACTCAGAGACATTATGAATCCAAAATTCAGTTATTTTGAAAAAACATATTCGAACAGCTCAATATATGAAAAAGAATTGCATAGAAAGGCCTCAAAATATGTTTCCAAAAAAAACATTTTAATCGGCTCATTAGAGACAAGTATATAACAATAGGAAAAAAGAGGGAGAGGATGCCATTCTCAGGGAATAGGTTTCTGGGTCAACCCTGCAAATAGCTCAGCTGCACGAGCAAATGAGGGCGTCTATGGCTTCGACGCCAGCACCACGTGAAAGTGGGATGCAACTGAGAGATGTGGAAGGCACCATCAATAAATTCGATGGTAAGAATCCAATTTTCACGGTAAATCAGTGGATCACTCACATCACCGAGTGCAAGGAAATGTACTCGTGGAGTCAATAATTAATTATAAGTAAATTAATAATTAAAATCTCAACGTTTTTTAAATTCAAAGTTTTAAATCAAAAATCTGATCTATAATATTGTGTCACAAAAAGCAGCCTGCTATAAGAGGCTATAACTGATGTTCTGTAAGAGCTAGAATCCATTTTTTTTAGTTTTAAAGATCATTTAATTTGCTGTAATATATTTCAATACAATTTTCATTTAGGATGCATAGAGGACAAGATATTATCCGAAAAGGAAAAGATTTGACGTTTTTTACACTGAAAAATATCTTTACGATGCCATAACTTCAAAACTATTTATGGCAGAACATTCTTCTTTTTTTTGAAAATGTTCGGAAATTTGTGAACTTTTTTTTTGCTTCTGGGCGTTTTACGTAAAATGCACCAAAAAAACTAGAATTGAAAAAAAAACTGATGTACTTGACACATTTTTCAAAATCTAAAAGGGAGGGGAAAGTCAATCAATATTAATCACATGTGAACTTTTTTTGGACGCGAAATTAGAAGTGTTTATCAATGAAACTTTTACATATTACTTGTTCCGTTTGGAAAAATCACATTGATCAAAAAACAGCAAACATCGAGTTATTTTAAAACGGGGCCGAACGATTTTCTTCATATTCGGTAAAAATGCTCGGGGGCATCCCCAAAACATAATTTTTAGGGTGCAAACTTTAGCCTGCTCTTTTAAGTGAAAATTGGTTTGATAAAATACATTTGAAATTTCTTCAATTTGCAAGATTTATTTAGAATTGAAAACTTGTCTTTTAATTTTCAAAATCATCTCCTCGCTTCTGCTAGTAGGGAGTTGCGCGTGCTGCACCAGAGACCCGATCCCTGGGGCGTAAAATTTGCCAGTCAGGGACTAGACGCTTGTCTACGAAAGCATGGCAAGTTTTTCGGAATAGATGTCGTGACTTTTAAGTAAAATATCTGCAAAAGCCACGAAGTTGCACGAAGTACTCTCATCAAGAGCCGAAAGTTACCAGCTATTTCGGCGCTACAATTTGAATAGGACAACACCATTAAATTAAAATTATGGCAACATTTATAGTTCTTTTTTCGCTTCGCTTAACAATGTATTTTCACTTATGTACATTCACTTCCAGACTTAGACTTGCAAAAGATGGTTGTTTTTGACAACGTACTTACATTGCAAACAGAAAACTGCGATGCCGCGTACACCTTCTCGCCACCCTTGTATCTCACATTTTTGGTTTTTTATTGTAAACCCTCGTATGACACACATCTACTAAATTATTACAACGAATATTATTACTGTTACTACTTGCATTATTATTCACTTTGAAAAATCAAGTAAAATGTACAGAAAATTACAGAATTTCAAACGACATCATACCTAACCTATAAATTACTTTTGTCCGACTTTAAAAAAAATACTTTTTTGGAATCACACGTGTAACCTAACTTCGAATAAAACTATTTATGGAATACTTACGGCTTCTTCATTTTTTCAAGGTTATCCAAAATGACAACATAGCACAAATCACGGCAAGAATACAACTTTTTCTGTATTAAAAAAACTTCATAGTCCCGCATACTCAATATTTTAATGCGCTCCTATGACAGCAGCAGATTCGTAGATCGTGAAACGTCGTAATTTGAAACTAACCATCACTGACCAACTGTGTGTAAACGTGTGTGTGAGTGTATCAAGTTCCTCCAGCAAGCAAAGCAGGAGAGAGGGGACAGTGTTGACGGATCGCGAATCTTTGACGTTTATGCGTTTGAAAGTAATTAAAATTTCAATGTTTTCCATTTGATTATATAGAAAAGTACGTGGTGAAGAGATTTCATTATTTTTTTTGACATATTTGTGTTTTCAAGCAGCACAAGTGGACACATTGTTTTAATTTCTCTACCAGAGCGTTTTATTACTACAAATTAATATATGGAGAGTCAGGGTGTCTAGCGAAATTCCGTTTACAAATTCCCGGATTTCCCGGATCAGAAATAACGTTTTTCCCGGTTTATTCTTGTGATGTGTTTAACTATTTGAGGATTGGGACTCTGACAATAGCTTAGCGCCCGGAAAGAGCATAATTTGAAATAAACAGTCACTTGTATTACAAAAATGAGGTATTTATTAATTCAAAAATAAAATTTGCTGGGCAATAGGGTGGGCCGATTTTTTTTTTTTTTTTTTTTTTGAAGGGACCTCAGGTCCAAAAAGTTTCTACTGGATCCCAGTAACTCACAGGCCAAATCACAGATTAAAAAACAAATATTTAACGGGAGCGCATCGACGATAAAACCTAAAATGTGAAAAAATGTTAATTTTCACTTTTTCTATGGAAATATTTTTTATATTTGACAGGTCTAATCATTCAAATTAGTAAAATACTTCCTACTAAAGTCATTTTTTACACATACTGTACAGCATTAACAAGAAAAGTGCAATATTTATCCCGAAAATGAGAGCGGGAGATGGTGCGAAGTGCATTTTGTCACTTTAAGCTCATGTTTTCCCTAAAAAAATGTATTTCTTTTGCCTAGAATTATTTCCGCTTGAATAGGTGAGAATTTTTAATTTTGTGACCGTTATATTTGACTTCGTAGTTGGTAATTTTATGTTATTATAACCGAATTCATAATTTAAAGTTTTCCAATCTATTTTGTTATCGCTTATTGAAAATGGCCTCAACCGAGCTTAGCTTCAGGAAATTCGTTACGCATCCGATCATCAGACAAGTCACGACTTTGATATAGGATTATATAGGACGAAAATAATATTTTAATCTAGGAATATGTGAAAAAATCTATTATTAAGATTTTTCAAGAAAAACATGAACTTGAAGTGAGAAAATGCAGTGCAAATGCACTTTGCACCATCTCCCGCTCTCATTTTCGGGATAAATATTGCCCTTCTCTTGTCAATGCTGTACTGTATGTGTAAAAAATGACTTTAGTAGAGAATATTTTACTAATTTAAATGATTACACCTGTCAAATATGAAAAAGATTTTAATAGAAAAAGTGACAATTAACATTTTTTCACATTTTAGGCTTTATGGTCGATGCGCTCCCGTTAAATATTTTGTTCAAAATCTGTAATTTGGCCTGTGAGTTACTCGGATCCAGTAGAAACTTTTTGGACCTGAGGTCTTTCAAAAAAAAAAAAAAAAAATTCGGCCCACCCTACTGGGCATCCACTGTTGCGCTTTTACGATATTCATGGGTCGAACTCGACCCATGGTATGGAGAATTGATACAGAAGACGAAACTCCTGTACATTATTACCTACGCCAAAAACAAGCAAATTTCTTTTGGAAGTTAATAGTTCCAATCTTTCCGAGTGCGGCGATAATATTTCATGTGCAGCCTTTCCCAAGCCTGTTAACCATGCAATTTTCGACACATACGACACAAGCGCCATATACGTGAAGTAACTTAAACATCCCGTGGTCTCGACTCGATTTTCGAAGTTGAAGACTTGAGTTTCTGCGCATACCCAAGAAAACGATGTTCATTAGCTGTGATTTGCGCCTTCTTTTCAAATAAGACAAATTACGTTTTTCAAAGTTTTTATTATTTAAGAATAATTTTACACAGGAAAGAAAGATTTGGAATTTATGGCAACAGAATTCCCGGATTGATCAAAGAATTCCCGGATCTTTCAAAGAATTCCCGGCATTTTCCCGTATTTTTCAAGGTTTTACCAATTTCCCGGATTTCCCGGGTTTCCCGGTCGCTTGACACCCTGGAGAGTGCATGTGCATTGCCCATGCATTCTGTGTTAAAGTAGTCATCTTTAACATTAATTATCTCGACATCAGTGTGGTAGAAATTTTTGAAATTAATTTAGCATATAAAAAAACATTCTACTTGAAATAGAAGCTCGACTTTAAACAATTCTACCAGAGATCGCTACCATGTATGTTCTTCATGCTTGTATTAAGTTTATTCAACATTCTTTGCAAGTCCTCGATTGATTCTGCCATAACAAACTTGTCATCTGCGAAAGCTAACCCACGCACCTTCACTGTTTGGAGACCTACACCTCCTTCGTCGAAGAGGGCCGTTCTTAGACACTTATCCATAAATATGATAAATAGCCATGATGACATAACGCATCCTTGTTTCACGCCTTGCATAGTATCGAACCAGTCACTCAGTTTCCCATTTACCCTTTCACTCGCTTTACTATCTGTATATGTGACGTGCGCCGAAGAAAGGGGGCTTACTCTGAAAAAATAGAAATCGAGGTTTTTACACCTTTCGATAGTTTTTGAGTTGCTCTTTTTAATGAAACCATCGAAAAAAATTTCCGAGCGTTATTATTGCTAATAATTGAGTTGATAGGTACCCGAGAAATCCTACTTTCGCTCGAGAGCTCGAGATCCCGTGAAACACCTCCCACCACTCACCACTACATCTCCGCGTCTCATCTATTACCCCGTCCGTGAGCAGCGCCGCTATATGCGTGAGAATGTAGTGGCAAGCGGAGAGGGAATATTTCGTGGTCTTCCTTCTCTCCTAAAAGTCGCGTCTATCGGGTCGACTTCGACCGCTCGTCCTGAAAAATCTGGCTTTCCAGAGTAAGCCCCCTTTCTTCGGCGCACGTCACATATATTGCTTTTATCGCTTGTAGGAGCCATCCATTGACTCCGTACTCTTTAAAGACTTCCCAAAGTTTACCTCTATCAACCTTGTCAAATGCTTTCTCTAGGTCAACAAATGTACATAAAACTTCCTTTCCTACTCTCAAGCTTTTTTCTGTGATCTGTATAAAACTAAATATCTGATCTGTACATGATCTCCCTAGCACCCTTCCTGTATCCGTATCCTGACGTTGGACGCCGACCCATCCGTTCATGTCTCCTAGCAGAATTATTCTTTCACCTTGATCGCAAGTACTTATTGTATCATTTAAAGTCTCCCAAAAGGCGTCTTTGACTTCTCTCTGATCACTATCAACTGGGGCGTAGCACGCTATGATAAATAATCTTCTGATTCCTACCTTCATCCTAATCCACAGCAATCTGGGCGATACATATCCATGATCTTTGAGATGCTGTCTTGCTTTTTCATTCATAATTAAACCGACCCCTTGACAAACATGTGATTCACTATCTACTCCTGACCATATTTCAAAACCACCTTTCAGCACCCCATTTTCTATGTTTCTACACATAGAACATCTAGTTTCCTTACGTGCATAGTTTCTCGTAGTTCTCTTAACTTAAGATCATTCACTCCTCTAGCATTTCAAACACCCAGTTTCCATTCATCGCCTGAAGCTCGACCTTAACGTTTACCGTGTGTATGCTTTTCGTCAATCAAAATTTCAGTCCATTCCGAGGCTACTTTATTGGTTGTATTATTCATGTTTAGATTATACACCGAACTAAATACTGTATGCATGAAATGTGTTTTGCGAGTCGAAATCATGTCCAAGTTAAGCAGTGATTTGTCGTTTGTTGGAGAGTCTAGTTGTAACGTCAGTCCCACCAAAACTTCTGTTACTGGGAAGGGGGGGGGGGGGGTTGAGGACATAAGAAAGGAAACCGAGAGTCTCAATAGGTTGGTGATTTATGCTGAGAAGGTCACCAGTCTTCAGCAGCGTTGTATTAGATAGGTGTTAATATGTTCCCATCTTCCAATTTCCGGCCTAACTCTGAAAATGAAGCCAATAACTCTTTTCCTTTTTTTCTAATAGTTTTGAAATACCCTGAAATAAATTACCCGAATAAATTTTGAAAGTCTTGGAATTTTATAAAGTTCCCAAAAATATTAGAAGTCCCCTAAAACATCTTGAAACTCAAAAATTAATAGTAATTAAAAACTTATCTGAAAAAGTTGACTTAATTATTTTGCTCTGGATCCGACTCTTTCTTCGAGGACCTCTACCAAAAAATCACCTTAGTTTGGAAATTACACTTTTAGTTTCGCAGTTTGATTAATTTTTATGAAAGAAAGTGACTTTAAATGTCTTTTTGTGGAAAATACCAATTGTTCGATGCGTCCTCATCAATGCATTTTATTAAGGAAGTGTCTACACGTAACGAAAAAATCTACCTATTTGTACCGAAATTTCAGTACTAATAGCCCTCTTCCAGCTCTATTTGTACTAAAAAAATCCATCTATTCGTACCGAAGCCACGGCCTATTATTAACGCTAGCTCAATTCGTACTAATGCTTCTCAGTTCGGTGCAAAGAATAAGACAACGGATTCACATGCATTCAAAAAATATTAATTCACCCCAATCCGTATCAATACTTTTTTCGCTGGGCTTACAGCGTTGCCAGATTGAATTACACACAAACACACACACACACACACATACCTGGGGTGTTCTAGGTTTAGGTCAAAGATATTATAAGCTATAAGCCTAGATGAGGCACGGGTTGTCAGAGTGGGGGAACTATATATATATAGGACATCACATTTTCTGCCATATCGAGGTGCTGCCCTCATCGTACTACGAAGTCGAGCGCTGGATTTCTCATTTCTCGTGGAATATGACGGTAAAACAGTAGAAAAATTTCTTAAGGTTAGAAAAGTTTGACATGTATCGCTACAGAAACACCGCACTATTTGATTGCATTTACGAATGTATACAATTTTTACGAACCTGAAGCTTGATACAGGTTTTTTGTACCTAGTCTTCCCAAAAAATTACAAAAAACGTTCTCGAAAATCAAATTTTTTACTTAAAAAGAAAAACTAAGAAGAAATTTCGAGATAAATCAGGACTGAAAAAACTTTTCTTTAATAAATATTTTTTAAACATAAAATCATCAAATATCTATACGAGAGAAAAAACTTTTCCAAGTTTAAAGTTTAAAAAAAATATTGTTTAAATTCAAAATGACAATAATTTTAAAACATAGCAATTTCTGGATAAAAAATTTTGGTTGATAATGTACATAGTATTCTTGTTTTAAATTAGAACATAAGTGTTCTCAAAAATCGAATCGTTAATTTAAAATTTGTTTTTTGAAAACTTCGAGATAAATTAGTGCTGATTTGAATCCTGCAAAGTTTGTTTGGAAACTATTATTAGGTTCAAAGAAAATTTAGGGAGAAATTTTGTTCTGTTTGAGGCGCACGTGTTTTTACATTAATTTGTTTATACGATTTTTATTTTAACTTCAAACAATAATTCAATAAAAATTCAAATATTAAACAAAAATTTCATCAATAGAAAAATATTTTATTATCAAATATTTAATGAATAAATAATATTTATCAAGGAACAATTTTTTTAATTATTAAAATTCTACAATGTTATATTTAATGAATATTCTACTTAGGATGTTTTATAATTAGGCAATTTCATGTCAGGAATTTTAAAATTCGGCAATATTATAAACTCTTCGGGAATTTTATGGTTTTTGGAATTTTATTTTTTGGGATTCTAATGCTGTCCCTAGAAGTACAGCAAATTTTCAGAATTTGGAATTTCCTATTTCATAGAATTATTTTCTTCACTTGTGGTTTTGTAATTTTTTCAAGCATGCGTGGAATTTTTAAGTATGAAAATACACCAGAGAAAAAATTTACAATCACATACAATTTGGCATTAGACACCAAATCCAAATTTTGAAAACTTTCTGTAATTCTAATTTCGACTCCTGGATCTTGTCGATTTTCTTACTCTATTTTTTTTTGTAATTTATTATACAAAAATGTTGTAAACCAAAAATTCTTATTTATCTTATCTCATTAAATACCAAAATTAAAAATTCCCTGTATATCCAATTTTGATTATTGGGTATTGGCGACATTTTTCCTAGTGCATTTTGGTAACTGGAAAACGAGGGTGAATTAACTAGGAATTATCTCTTAGAAAATAACTGTTTGAAACCAGGAAAAAATGGATACTTTTCTGACCTCTAGGTATGTAAAAATGTTTCAACTTTAGAAATTTAAAAACTCTGCAAACGAGAAATTTTTTAAACATTTTTTTTAGCACGAATAACCACAATGTATGCAAGGACATTATATATCTTTGCTGTATGTCTATCGATTTTGAAAAAAGTTCAGTTAATTTTTATTCTTCTCAATTTTGTATTTAATGTAATTTCTGTTTTAATGTAATTCAATATATTATTTGAAAGACCCGACGTTTGTCCTTATAATATCTTGTAGATTTTTCTATTAAAAAATATATCTTATTCAAGTTTTATCGTTTAAAAATAAGTAAGATCTGAAACTTTTATTTTCAATTAAATATAATTCGGATACTTTAAATGAAAATAGAGTGGCTTTATTTCTACGAGTCTGTTTCTACTGAAAGTATTAGATTCTTATTTATTGAAAATGAAAATGTTAAGTCTTACTTAGTTTTAAGCAATGAATCTTGAATAAGATTTATTCTCTAATAGAAAAATCCATAAGATATTATAAGAAGAAACGACAAATTTTTCAACAAAAATCTTGAACTATGTTAAAATAGGAATTATATTAAATAGAAAATTTAAAAGAATGCGAGATTTTAATTTAATTAGAATTTAATTAAAAACTAAACATTAAATATTCGAAGGGAGTTAACCAAATGCAATTTTTATCTTCATCATAATTCAAACCTGTAAAGAAATCCAAACAGTTTATAATTAATTAAAAGAATTCAAAGAATTCAAAGAATCCCCAAAAAATCAAAAGCATATGAACTATAAAGCTTATAGGGTGCATCTCAGTAACTAAGGCTTCAACTATTAATTATAATTACTATTATTAAACTATTAAACTATTTATTAACCTTATGTTAATTATCAATTAAATATTAAATTAAATTATTTATTATATTACATATAATATTATAATTATTCATAATTATTCAATATATTATAATTATAATTATTCATATAATTATTCATTATTATGAATTATAATTATAATATAATATTAATATATATATATATATTTATATTAAATTTAATTTAATTATGAAGAAACTCATTTTTCTCTCAGGCTTAAGATGGTTACAGCCCAATATGTCGGAGGCATTTTTGGTTAGAGTTGGATTTTTTGTTTGTTTGAATATTATGCACGGGGTTATCCCGGTATATATTATCAGTCACGGACGCATTATTATAATGCAATCAAGTGATCTGATAAGAGTGTGTGCCTTGACATATTGGGCAAAGTCTGGTTTTTACCACCAGAACCTCGGTAAAGGTACATAGAAAAATTTCAAGAGGTACCGGCTCAGGGATCGAACCCCGGACCTCATACTTTTTCTCATACTTTTTCTCGGGTGAACCCGGTTGTTCGTCATAGCCACGGACTAAGTCAAGTGACTGATGAGATCAGGATGTTATAAGTTACCTCAATACGTTGTTTGAAATCATTTACGATGATGTTGTAGGTACAAAATTAGAAGCAGGATGTAGTTTGCAGTTTGGCTTTGCCGCTGTTATCCTTACACAACGGCCGTGAGTGTTGAAGGTGACACCAGTCGCCTCTGGATGCTTTCTTAGAGCTTATTATCATTTTTTTTTCATACTTTTTCTCGGATGAACCCGGTTTTTCGTCATAGCCACGGACTAAGTCAAGTGACTGATGAGATCAGGATGTTATAAGTTATTTCAATACATTGTTTGAAATCATTTACGATGATGTTGTAGGTACAAAATTAGAAGCATGATGTAGTTTGCAGTTTGGCTTTGCCGCTGTTATCCTTACACAGCGGCCGTGAGTGTTGAAGTTGACACCAGTCGCCTCTGGATGCTTTCTTAGAGCTACCATGTATCACGCCATAGGTTCTTAGTCACTTGCTTCCTGATGGTCTAGGAAGTTTCTTACAATGCGGCAGGTGTTTAATAAAACCGCCTTTTGAGCTGCCGCCAGTACCCTACTGACTCCTAAATGTTCAAGATGTTCAGTGCATCTTGCGTGAACATTGCCTGTAGCCGAAATCACAATAGGATGAATAGATGCATGTTTCACATTCCTCCATATTGCCTTAACTTCATGCCTTAGCTCGCTATACTTATGAATCTTGGTTGTGTAGGTTGCCTGCAAATTTCGGTTGAGCGGACAAGCAATGTCGATGATGTAGACTCTTCCACCTTTTTTCTCTCGCATCACGATGTCAGGTCGATTGGCTCGGATGTAATGATCCGTCTGGATGGTCACATCCCAATATAAGATGTAATCTTCATTTTCTAGAACGGACATTGGAATGTATCTATAGAAAGGCATCCATTCTGTTAAGAGTCCTAGGTTTAAGGCAAGTTGTTGATGTACAATACCCGCCATATCATAATGTCTGTGCGTATATTCTCTTTGCGCCATTACGCGACAACCATCAATAATGTGCTCGATGGATTCGTTGGTATCTCCACATAATCGGCACCGGTCAACCACGTCTTGATGTAACACGTGTTTGCGATAATTCCTGGTGCTAACAACTCTATCCTGAATCGCAATGACGAATCCTTCCGTTTCTGGATACAGGAGTCCCTTTCTCAGCCAAATATTGGATGCATCACTATCCACTTCATATTGATCTAGCGTTTTGGGGTGTTCGCTGTGGATGGCTTTCTGTCTCCACTGCGTTTCTAATTCCTCTATGGTTTCTGCCCTGATATTCAAGGCCTCCTCTGAGGACAAATTCAAGGGGGTGTAGTCAAGATCCGCTTTACAGATGGTGTTGTAAAGCGTAACATCTCGCTTGCTGTTAAAATAGTCTCGCAACTGTGTAACTTGTGACTCACACAGTTTTTTGACATCTACAATGCCTCTGCTCCCTCTATGTCGTGGTAGAACTACCCTTTCACTCGCCGAATTACGGTGGTGCATTCGGTGTTTCGTCATTTCTACGCGGATGATTCTGTTTAATCGTTCGAGGTCAGTGTTCGACCATTTGATGAGCCCAAAGGAGTACGTGAGAACAGGGATGGCGTAGGTGTTGATTGCCCTGATCTTGTTTGCCGAGTTAAGAGAACTCTTCAGAACCAATCTGAGTCTTGTAGTGAAGGCAGTCGTTAGGCTTTTCTTAACTATCGTATGCTGAATTCCCTTAGATTCAAGAATACCCAGGTATTTATATGACTCGTCCTCAGCCATTGCCTCGATGTCATTCCCGAAATCGTTCTCTATCTCTGCGTTCCCTAATTCTCCTCTGATTAAATGCACTGTTCGGCATTTATCTAGTCCAAACTCCATGTTGATATCATTGGAAAACTGCTTTGTAACATCAATCACTTGCTGCAACTTCTCGTCCGAACTAGCGTATAGCTTCAGGTCATCCATGTATAGAAGATGGGTCACTTGATGACCATCCTCATTATCATTTACTCGGAACCCATGAGACTTGCTATTTAAAGTTTTGCTCAGTGGGTTCAACGCTAAACCATGATCAAAATACTTGATTCTTGTACCCCATAGCATCATCGCACGACTTAGGAAGTCAATAATGCGTGGACAAATTTTGTATACTTTCAAGACTTCGAGCAAATAGTCATGTGGTACGGAAGGAAACGCTTGCTTGTAGCCAATGTATGCCATGTGCAAGTTCCTTTGGTGTTTACGAGCTTGCGTCATGGCAACAGCGTCTATGGTGACCAGATCTTTACTGCCTCGGGAGTTTTTACAGCATCCTTTTTGTTCTTCTGTAAGGATGTCATTCTCGTCACAGTGAGAATAAACCTTATCTGCTATGATAGCTGTAAGACATTTATATATTGTTGGAAGACAGGCTATCGGTCGAAATTCAGATGGATTATGAGCGTCTGGTTTTTTAGGCAACATATACGTAGTACCCTGCAGCATAAAGCCTGGCATCAGATCTGGATGTTCGATGATCTTCTGAAAACACCGTGCCAACGCAGGATGCACACTAGTCAGGTACTTATACCAGAAATTGTGCACCATGTCCGGACCTGGAGCTTTCCAGTTACATGCTTTTTTCAAAACCGCTGAAACATCTGAAGCTGTGATGTTCGTCAGCTCCATTTCAGGGTTATTGCTTGCTCTTGCTTTCTCTAGTTGAAACCACGCAGTGTCCAAATTGCTTCTGTTAGTTTTTCCCCAAACGTCTGACCAATAGTTACTCATTTATTCCAATTGAGGGACTTCGGTGTCTTGCTGGTTATTTTGCTGTACACTCAGTTCACGATAGAACCTTCTTTCGTCTGTCTGAAAGGTTCGATTTTGTTGCCTTCTTGCACTACTTTCCTTGTACCGAGCTTATTTTGAGAAGTTGTAGGCTCCGGTAGCTTCGATCATGATTCCTTAAAGAAACCAATCCCAAAGCTACTGGAACGTGTACGTCATCCGCTTCTGCTCCTTCTGTCCTAGAAGGTAAGCAAGAGCGGGACATTTACGCGTGAGAACATTGGGCAACAGTGTTCCTTGGAGTCAGGTCTCTAGCCGCGGATGACCTTACGCGGCAGACCAGACAGTTGGAAATGAAGGTTTCACCTCTGGACACCTTTTTAGAGCTACCAATCTTTGTAGAATATTAAGAGGAACAGTGTTGACGGACCAGATGGAGTGATCCCAGAAGAACAGCCTTTTGCATCCGGTTCGCGATGAAATGAGCCTGACGCTGGCAAGCCGGAATCTTGTTGAGTTGGATGATAAATGAAGCTTTCATACCTCCAAGACAGCCGAGTATGAGAATTATAAGATGGACTTTGTAGCCTTGGTACAGTCTACTCAGCTCGAACAGAAGTGCTTGATATTTCGCCCGTTTTTCTTCCTCCTTTGCCGTGATATTACCATCGGCTGGTGCCGAGAATTCAATCACGTGAATGATCTTTTTTTCAGATCTTGGAGGACAATATCAGGCTTCGTAGCACTGATACGTTGAGTGGTGGAGAATGAGAAATTCCAGTAGATCTTACACTGATCATTCTCCACAACTGACTCGAGCTCCCCCTGGGCGTATGGCAAGACGGGCAATAGATCAACACCATAGAAATGCCTAAGATGGTAATATATCACTTTTAGAGCTGCATTGTGTCTCTCTATGTACGCGCAGCGTGCATATTTAGAGCATCCACTGAGAACATGTCCAAGTGTTTCGGGCTCTTGCTTGCACGCTCGGCAGTTGGTATCGCGTACAGGTACATTCATTATGCGCTCGCGGTAAACTAAGGTGTCTATGACGCCGTCTTGACAGGCAAAAAGAAATCCCTCGGTCTCTGATCTCAATCCAGCAGACTTGAGAAACATGTTGGACAGACCCATTGAGAGCTCTTCTCTACGTATGATGCCGTAGAACTTACCATGGAGGGGTTTCTCAGCATGTTCTCTTAGTAGAAGCGTATGTTCTGCTTCCTGTATACGACTTTTGAGCACCAGAGGTGTTAGTGATGCTAGGCCATGTGTAATGTCGCTGGAATCAAATGGGAGGTCAAGCTCCTCTGCGGCCCTATCTGCTGCATGGTATAGAAACCCCGCAGCATTGGCGACTTCATGTTGATGTACGAGTCGCATAAGGGATTCCGTGCTTTTTAGAACTGAACAGGCTGTAGCCAGAACCGTTCTTCGATGAAGACACTCTAAGCTGAGCAATCCTCTACCTCCTTTATCGCGAGGGAGATATATTCGAGGTACGGAAGATCTAGGATGAAGACTTCGTTGAATTGTCATCATCTTGCGTGTGCTTCGATCAAGTTGCTTCAACTCATCGAGGTTCCATTTTACTGTACCAAACGTGTAGAGCAGTATAGAAACGGCCAGCATATTGGTCGCCTGGATCTTATTCTTTCCAGATAATTCGGAAGCCCAAATTTTTCTGAGAATTTGGCGATACCTTTTTCCAAGGGCCGTTTTCAAGTTATGCACATTTTGGGTTTCCGCTTGCGGTATTCCAAGATATGTATATGTTTCTCCAATACCAAGATGTTGAATGGTATTTCCGCCTATGAGTTGAACATCCTGATCGTCACTGGATGATGTAGTTTCTAGTCTTCCTTGGTGTAGGTGGACGCAGGCACACTTGTCCAGTCCGAAGCTACCTATTTACCGCATCTACAAGGATGTTAAGGTCCTTTTTTGAGGAAGCAAAGAGTTTAAGGTCGTCCATGTATAAACGGTGGTTGACCTTATATTCTCTTCTGCTCGGCGGGCCACATAGGTATCCAGAGCTTTTGCCTCGGAGCACAATAGATAGAGGCAAGAGGGAAATGCAGAAAAGTATCGGACTTAGAGAGTCTCCTTGAAAGAGCCCCCTCTTATATGTGACAAAGCTTGTAGTCACTTGTCTTTTGTCAGATGTTATGACAAATCTTGTCCGCCACAAGAGCATAAGCTCTTCTATGCATCTCACTATTTTTGGATGCACCTCCATGCACTCAAGGAGCTTGATAAGAAGCTCATGGTTCGTGTTATCGAATGCCTTACGGTAATCAATCCAAGCCATGGACAGATTGCGTCGATACCTGATCGAGTCCTGGGTAATACACCTGTCTATTAACAGGTTCTCCCTGCAACCTGCCAGCCCTCTCTTGCATCCACGTTGTTCGACTATTGCACTCCATACCGGCTCGATAGATGTCAATATCCTCTCTTTGAGGATGCCAGTGAATAGCTTGTAGCTGGTGTTTAAACAAGCTATGGGCCTGTAGTTCTTTGGACATGACAAATCTCCGGCCTTAGGGATCAATACCGTGCGTCCTTCCACTAGCCACTGCGGGACGGGTTGTTCTCCGTTTATGAAAGTAGTAAATATACGAGCTAGATGTTGGTGCGTAGAAGTAAACTTCTTCCACCAAAAGTTGTTGATTTTATCTGGCCCTGGCGCCGAAAAGTTCTTAGTTCTAGCGATAACTTTCTTCACTTCTTCAGCAGTAATTAGTGGACACTCTTCCTCTGGATCTTGTAACCTTTGCCTTTGGCAAAAGTTACGAAAGAGTGATATATCGGAAGCGTCTTCATTCAGCTGATAAGTATCTCCATATACTTGCTCCCAGAAGATTTGAATCTCTTCTCGACTAAGCGGATTTTTAACTACACATGACGCTTTATTGAACAGACGGGAAGGATTAGTAGAAAAGGTGGAATTTTCCTGAATCCACTTAACTCGCCGTTCAAGGCGCTGTTTCGCTGTTGAAAGAGATCTTACTTTTTGCGTCCAGTGCTGCTTGATGGCCGACAGTTTACACTTGTTCAGCTTTTTATTTGCTGTTATGTAGCTAATCACGCACTGAACATTTGATGCATGCCATCTCGCCGTTTCAATTTTGAACTGAAGCTGTGCAATACGCTCGCGTGTCTTACTCAGACGTACCGAAGTTTCGTTACTTCTATCGTCGCTAAGCAGGGAGACCGCCTTCTCGTAAACTACACAGTTCAGATTCCAGAGATTAACATCTTCGGGGAGCAAATCGCGGAGAGCAGTATTAGCTTCAGCTAATTTGTCCATCCTGAGGAAGACTTTTTGGTGGATAGATCTCCTACTTTTCATGTTGACATTATCGACTTGTGTCGCAACCGCATAATTCGTTGCATTGGGGAGTTAGCCCAAAGCAACGCGGCTGACTGCAAGAGCAGGAGCTCTCGGGCGATGGGGTCGCCACATCCCTACGCCTCATGGTACCTTATTATTATTATTATTTTTTTTTTTTTTCATACTTTTTCTCGGATGAACCCGGTTTTTCGTCATAGCCACGGACTAAGTCAAGTGACTGATGAGATCAGGATGTTAAAAGTTATTTCAATACGTTGTTTGAAATCATTTACGATGATGTTGTAGGTACAAAATTAGAAGCATGATGTAGTTTGCAGTTTGGCTTTGCCGCTGTTATCCTTACACAGCGGCCGTGAGTGTTGAAGGTGACACCAGTCGCCTCTGGATGCTTTCTTAGAGCTACCATGTTTGATGATTATTATTATTATTATTATACCATTAAGCCATTTCCCTTTCGGGGTAGGCGTGACTTGCTCGATTGGAACATAGTGAATAGATATATAGGTATAAAGTAGGTCAGTATATGGGTATAAGGTATATATAGGTGTGAGGTATAGATGTTTTAGATTGATCTGGAATTCTCGTGTTATTTATTTAAATGACACGTTCATTTCGCAACACTGCTCCGACCCAGGTTGCTGATCAATCTCTCTAGGGATCACCCCAAGTGAGGAGCCTCACAAAGTTGTTATGCATGGTTCCCCACTTGGGCCCATTAGTATCCTAGGTCTTTGTTTCAGGCATCATTCACTCTATTGCCACTCTGTTTACAAACTATTTGCCGCCACACTTTTCTGTTCTGGCATACTACTCTGATATTACTAAAAAAAATTGTTTGTGTCGTTGACAAGAATGTTCTTAAACGGTTTTTATGTTATCATGACCTCAAAATAAAATTTTGAAAGTCCTAGGACCCAATACTTTTCTAGTTTTGAGAAAACATCCCTTCAAGTAGGCTACGTCTAGACTATTCATCTGGAAATTTCGGGATGACTAGCCAAACTTATAACAAATATTGTCCTAAATCACCCCGAATTTCAGGAACACGACGTAAGGTTCGGGGCTGAATTCCCGCTGCGTGTAGTTTCTTTCAGTTTTTAAAATATTTTCATTATAAAAAATATCAATATATTCGATTCCCTTCTAATAATTTTTTAATTTATGCAAAAATTAATATTTTAAAAGCTTTTTTCAATGAAAGACTCACTTCTTCGAAATATTGTCGTTTTCCCCAAGAAATCTTTTGCATCAATTAATTAATTTATTTATTCAGCAACAATTCATATTTTTATATTATTTTATTTCTTATTATTGTTATTCCATTTATATTCTGATTTTGAATATGTTTGCGAAATTTAAACAAATTAATTAAATTAATAACATTCACGGAAAATAAATTTTTTTGCGAAACAAGTTCGAAAAAGCGAACTGTTTTTCAGTTTTTGCATACTTCAATAAAGGTTTATAAGAGAATTGAATATATAAACATTTTAGTAAATAATAAGTCAAATATTTGGGCCTAGGTATTTCCAAATTTTACTTTGGAGCCATGATCTTTATTTACTAAAATTATTAATCCACACAGAAAACACACTACCGGGCACTCCCTTTTAAGATATATTTTTTGTGAATAATCCTAGTAGATTATATCTCATTAGTATAACTATGTTTAAAAATGTGTATTTATATTTTTTTAGAACTTTATAAGTGAGAAATTGAAGTATAATTAAATGTCTCATCGGTAACACGTCTCCAAATACAAATTCGGAAACTAAAATTAATTAAAAGAATTCCAAAGAATTAAAAAGAATTCAATAATTTTTTGCGAACCGGGAAATTCCCGAGAATTTTTGTCCTCGATTAAAACGGCCACCTGAATTTCTTAGCTTTCCGAAAATTATTATATCCATTGGTATTTTCCTGTAAAAATATGAGTAGTTCTACTTTTTTGTACTTGAGGGGTTCATAGCAAAAGCGGAGTAGAAAAATTGTCGGAGCAAAAACGAGTGAAGATCGATGCGGGCAAAAACGAGCTAAAAGGAAACAAAAATAACGAAGATTGTATCGTATATTATAATATAACGATATGATAGTACAGTCGATTACATCATAATCTATCATTGTATTACAATTTTATGTTATGATGTTATTCCGACCAAGGATTGAAAAAACTTTTTATTTGATTTGTTTCTTCAAATTAATTTTTGTGCAACTTCTGTGATAATAGAGAATAACTGTCGAATTAGGGTTTTTAAGGGTTTAAAAATAGTGATTCATTTTTTCCATAGAGTCCTCTAATAAGTAAAGGTAAAAAAAATTGATGGAACCAAAAATATGTACTTCATGAAGATGAACAACTTTTATTGAAATAATTTTCCAATACCACCAACAATCTTGAAGTAAATCAAGAAAAACATGTCATTCCCGGTTTCACATTTTATACAGCTGGTTTTTAGGTAAGAAGGTGAAGAATAGGATCACAGGATCTTTTATTTTCTCAAATTAGTAATTTACGCTACGCCCAAAAACTGATATAACCCCTCATATTAGCCCTTATGTAAAACGAATTGTCAACAAAAAAAATTAAAATTTTAAACCAAAGAGGTGAATCTTGAAAAAAGATGAATTTTTAACAAACATGAATTTTTCAACAAAATACATTAACTTTCAACACGAAAATATGATCTTTTAACCGAAGAATCAATTTTCTGCCAAAAAGTTAAATTTTGATAAAAATAGTTTAATTTTTAACCAAATAATTTAATTTTTAACCAAATAGTTCAATTTCAACCAAAAATGAATTTTTAACAAAAAAGTTAATGTTCAACCATACACTTTAATTTTGTTTCAAATTGTTGAATTCTTAATCAAAGCAGACTAATTTTGACTCAAACAGTTACATCTTTAATCAATAAGGATGAATTTATAACCAAAAAGATTAATTTTCGACCATAAAGACGAATTTTCAACAAAATGCGTGAGATACATGAGAATGCCAAAAAGTTGAATTTTCAACTTATAAAGGATAAATTTCTAACAAAAAATGGATAAGTGCAATTTTCAGACGAAAAAAAATTTAAACAAAAAAAAACGAATTGTCAACAAAATAGTTACATTTTCAACCAGAGATAAATTTTCAACTAAAGAGATGAATCTTAAAGAAAAATTAATTTTCAATAAGAGTTCAATCCAAAAGATGAGTTTTTAACCCACAAGATTAATTTTCTAAAAATTAAATAGTTAAATTGTCAACCAAAGGAGGTGAATCTTAGAGAACATGAATTCTTAACAAACTAGTTCAACTTTTAACCAAAGTCGTGCAATTTTCAACCAGAATGATGAATTTTTCAAAAAAAAAAAAAAAGATATGAAAAAAAAAAAGAAAAAACGCTCTACAAAAAAGACGAGGTTTCAACAAAATTGTTGAATTTTAAAGCCAAAAGGACAAATTCTCTATAAAACGGTGGAATGTCCAACCCAAAAATATGTGTTCACAAAAAAGTTGATTTTGTACCAAAAAGTTAAATTTTCGCATTATTCGATTATTGTTACTGATACTGCGTTGACTAATAGTCCAATCTTAATAAGTTTATGTTTTATCTTTTCATTTCATAAATTCATTACAAAAAAATCGAATAAAATAAAAAATAATTCTATTATACCATTGCATTGTTTAATTATAATTTATTTAATTCATAATCAATTACACAAACATACAAATTTACGAATTATTTCAATTTCAACTAGATATGGTTATGAATCTTACACCGTACAATTCTATACAAAGTAATGCTTTAAATTTTGTGAATTTAAATAAACTCTACACAATAAAAAAAAGTTCTACACACAATATTTTAATAAATAATCTTTTGAAAATTTAAATCATTTTGTGTACAATTACGATGTGTGATTGTACCGTGCTGAGTTTACATTTAAAACATCTATATTGTTTAATAAATATGCTTGTGTATAGAGTTTTTGCTTGTAGAATTAGCGGTGTAGAATTTGCAAAAGTAGAGTTTCATTTAGTAGAATTCCTATTCCCCCTTTTTCAAAAGAACAATTTTCTGCATTGTTAAAAAAATTGACTTTAGTCAAATAATAGCGTATATTAAAAAATGTAAGTAATACAATCACACGGTTATTAATTATTAGTTACTATTAAAAATTTGTCACTTACATTATTCATGAACAGTTAATTTTAATTGCAATATAAGTAATCTTTTCCATAAAAAATGTAGCAGCTGAAAATATTTATTAGGGAACAATTACATTTTAATTAAATTCAAGAGTACATCTTATCTTCTACACATTTCATCAATACGCAATTTATTCGATTAATTGAAAATAATAATTTTAAAAATCTTTGATATAAAATTTTTATTTTATATTTTAAAGTATGTACCGACTGAGTATCGGCTATTCGTGCCCCTAGCGGCCTAGCCCTAGGGGCTTTTTCAACTTTTCGGCAGTGATTAATGGACATTCCACCTCAGATATTATGAGCTTGGCGCAAAACTGCTTAAAGCGCCTCATATTATTAGTATCTTCTTTCAACTTCAGTGTTTTCGGGTTCTTGTATACTAGGGCTTTAGTCGATTCGTTTGAGCTGAGCGAACAAAATTTGTGTGTTGACATCCGAAAGAAGCAAAAAAAAATGTATAATCGGTTAATATCTTCTGCTCTCTTTTTTGATTTGAAAATTCAAATATTTGAAAATTCCAAATACTTTCCCTATTGCTTCGAAAATTATGAAGAATTTTTCTATGGACCGTTTTTTTAGTGAATAATAATGAAAAATTATAATTGAAAACACTTTTTTTGCTCAATCTAGTATTGTTTGAAAATGGCCAAAAAACCAGTTTTTTTGGATTTAGTCCTATGCAGACAGTTTAAAAAAAGTTGAATATGTCGAACCTAGAATATCTTCAGCTTTTATCAAAGAAACATGCAATTATTTTATTTTTTCAACAGCAAACATTTTTTAAAGTCAAAAGTCGTCAAAAACGCTCAAAAAACGTAATGTTACCATTTTAGCACGCTTGAAACATCACTGAAATTTTTTTTCTTCGAAAAAACAAGATAATAGCATGTTTCTTTGATTTAAGCTAAAGAAATTTCAGGTCCGACTTATTCAACTTTTTTCAAAATGTGTGCATAGGGTTCAATCCAAAAAAAAAAACATGTTTTTTGGCCATTTTCAAAAAATTCTAAATTGAACACAAAAAAATTCTTCAATTTATAATTTCCTATTATTATTCAATAGCAGAAACTGTACATAGAAAAAAATTGCTATAATTCTTGAAGCAATAGGGAAATTTTTTAGAATTTAAAAAAAATTGAATTTTCAAATAAAAAAAGAGAACAGAAGATATTAGCCGATTTCAATTTTTTTTTACTAATTTCGTATCTTAACCCACAAATTTGTTTCGCTCAGCTCAAACGATTCGACTAATTTGATCATTTTCACTCCGCCCTATGGTATACAATACATCTCTGCAAAAAGTCTCTACTTCGTTGGGCTTGGGTGGATTTTTGACCGGAAGAGGGAAATCGGTGAAGAGGCGGGATGGGTCAGAGAGAAACGGTTGATTCTCCCTGACCTGCTGCTTGATTGTCAGCAGCTGTGACTTGTTCAGTATTCAGCCTAAGTCGACATTGTCCTATTCTTTAATATGGAGATAATACTAGATTCAAATAATTGTTAACAATCACAAATAACAATAAATATTTTTTTTCATTCACCATAATTTGAAATAAAAATTACAAATGAAGAGTACCAAAAATATAAGAGTAGCCTATTCGGTCCTGCCTCAACGAAGGAGACGAGCAGCAGACCGGCCGAGAACCGTGATCGTCGATTAAAATTGAGCTCAGATACGATTGAACATTTTTAATCATATCTCGAGCACCCATGAAGATTTTTTAAGTTTTATTGGCTTAAATTAAAGAGAAGATTTGAGGTTCGATGTCGTATAATTTTCAGGTTTTTGAAAAAATTTTCCTAGGTCGTGCTAAAAGTTGAATTTGAGGTAGAAAATTTGAGAAAATCTTGAGTTTTTTTTTTGAACTTCTCACGTGCTGTATTATTTTCAGAAGGTCAAAAAAATATTTGTAGGGGACCAATGGACGTGGAATTTCATGAGCTTTTCAACTGTTTTTAAAAAATGCTCTACCTCTTTTTTTCGCAAAAATATCGTGGTTCGAAGTCAGCAGAGATTTTTAATAGCGCTCACACGAGTCGTGCGCACAATTTCCGACGGTTGTGTGTGTGTGTGTGTGTGTGTTATAATATTCAAATATGCCAATGCTGTAAGAATTTAAGCCTGTTTTTTCAAATAACATTTGAAGAAAAAACCAACTTCACAAGTGCACACAAGAGATCCTCTACTTCACACTATCCTCACAGAGCATCACAGAGCGCAAAGGTTCTATATCGTGATGTTTTGTCATACTTTTGTAAGTTAAAAGGTTTCATCCTATAAATTAATAATTTATAATAAGGCGGCGGTAGCTTTTTTAGACTTCAATCTGCCGTCAATAACCTAGCTGCATTATTATCGGAAATAGATTTTTTTTAAAGTTGCTTTTCAGTATCTAGTATTAATCTCTTTATGAACAAACAATGATTTTTCAAGTAATCTCTTCTGAAAATATGTCAAAAATCAAGATAGAATTGAACAGCTTTAGAATAATTACTTGGACGAAAAAAAAAACAATTGAAAAAATATCTATTAATACAATAATAGAATATATTTTAATAAATTATTATTAGTCAGTATATTGATGAAATCTTAGGTGTATAATTATATTGTCCGAGAAATTTTGGCGTACACAAAAATTGAAGCATTTTTTCAAGTTTGGATTTTTTTTCGAAATTTCCTATTGAAAATGTTTAAAACTTCAAATTTGTTATCAAAATTCCAATAGTTTGAGTAAAAATAAAAATTTCTGCAACTAATAATATGACTAGGTTCCTAGTAGGTGTTATATTAATTTAGTCCAAGACATCTGAGGGGGGGGGGGGGGGGATTTGATGGAAATAAGAATGGTGAATAATGCACTATTTAAAATAATAATTATTATATGACGATACGTATGCCATTTAGAAAATGAATAAAAATCCTATAAACAAAAACAGGAACAGTATTTTAATCTAATAACTTGTTTTGAGTTTTGACCCTCAAAGTTGTGTGTAAACTGAGGGGCTGATAGCAAAAGCGGGTTAAAAACATGTTCAGACCAAAAATAAGTTACGAAAATTTCGGGCAAAACCGGGTTAAAAAGAAACAAGAAAAACAAGGATTGTACCAAACATCATTATAATAACGATATACTAAAGTAACTAAAGGCCGTAGCCAGAAAAATTTTTCGGAGGGGGATATACAGCCGGAATAAATGGGAGGGGGGTTGATATGCAGCGACACACAGGAGAGTATATGTATATTATGTATATGTTTCAAGAACTTGGGGGGGGGGTCAAAACCCGCCTCATCCCCCCCTGACTACGGCCTTGGATATACTATAATATCATCTATCGTTCTATTGTTATACCTTTATATTATATGTACGTTACGTAACAGAATTTTTACTCCCATTTATTTACGCCGCTTTTTCTGCCAGCCCCTCAACCAAAAGCCGGTTGAAATCAAGGCCAAACAAAAAAAAACAACCACAAACAAAACATGTAGCTATAGCCTATCCATAGGCTGCCTTTTATCCTCCAATAGCCTATATACTACAAACAATGACGAGACACCACATCGAAACAACTGAAGATTAAACATGATTCTAAAGAAAAGTATATATTATGCAATAAATTACAGCAATCTTAGTATTTTTTATGACTAAAACTTACTTTCCGCAGCTCAGACATTTCGTTTAACATATCTTTCAGATCAGATGAAAAGTCAGTCATCTTAATTTTTTACACTTTCAACGTCAACATAGAAAGTGGCATCTCATATCTGTATAAGTAAAAAGACTCACAAAACAAAAAAGTAATATTAAACAGAACTATAAAAAATAACGAGGCAACAAGTCTCTTACAGTCTTACCACGCGTGGAACAAATAATAAGTTTCGTCAGTGATGCCAATTGGGATCCGATGCGCTGCGATACACCATCTGGTGACAGAATTTGAAACCTTCAACTCCAGGTAGATTTTGACAGATCGCATGGGCAATCGCAGAAAAATACTGTTCATTTAAAAACAAACAATAGATAATGCTTCAAAATTGATTTAAAATCAAGGCAGAAGTTTATTTTGTTATTTAAAAATTTCTATTATGGAATTTTCCCCGCGAAAAACAAAAGGCAAAGGGGTTTGCTGCGTGTTGGCTGTTCATCTACAGCGCGAAAATATGAAACGCTGCGATTTTTCCGTTTTCCTAAAGTCGGTGTATCACTTGTGACAATTAAAAATACGTTTGGAGAGCCCGAAAAAATTGATCAGCGCATAGCTTGGAAAATGCATTAATAATGGGAAAACCTACAACTGACACCATGGTAGTTTGTTCCTTTCACTTTAAAAGCGAATATTTTTACTGCTCTGGCTCAAGTAAATACTCGTTAATATGCCAGATAAAATAAATTGAAGTATTTATAAATGATAATATTGTAAATTATTGATGAAAAACATAATAATTATATTCAATTTTTTATAATTATTCGTCAAGAACCTTAACCTCGAAAGAGCAACATCTTGTTTTTAATTGATGATGACCGATTCCACTTCAAATCATGTAGAGAGGTCCAGGTTAGGGTTTCATAATAAATTTACCTTTGAAAATATAATTCTTCAATGAAAATAAAGAAATACGTATTTCGTACTTTAGCCGACAAAAAAATTGTCTTACGAATTAGGAGCTAATGAAGATAACCTTCCACTTTAATAAGTTGTTTAAAATTTCTACAAAAAGTCCTTTACACTTTTTAAAGGTTACATTCCATCGAATAAATATTTACTTTGTTAATTATTGCTGACTCTGCACTCGATGTCTTCGATTGCACTGTCGATTTTCTTCATTTTTGAAAAAAATATCCGTTAAACATGTTTTCTATGTGCAAAAAGTACACGATCTCTAGAAAGATCACTTATTTTTCAGTAAATTATAGTAACATTTAATAAATTTTAAGTTTTGTTGAACTCTATATAAAAATTTAATTCGATAGCTTTTAAAATTTTAATTCTAAACAACTTTGTGATCTTCACATTTACCTTTTTTCCTAGTAGTTGACGCAAAAATTAGAAATTTGGTTTTTCTGACAAAAAAAATTTTTCTTGCTGAAGAAATTGTTTACCTAAAAAAAAAGCTTTTGTTTATTCTGACATCCTAAACTGGATCTCTCTGCATGATTTCAAATGGAATAAGTCTGATAAGGATCCTTCAGGATTTTTCATTTTTGAAATATTTGTAATAATTTGTAATGATTTTCGCACGTTAACTAGGCTTCTATTCAAAATCTACCTGGAATAGCGGCCATATTGAAATTATGTCGACGGTGGCGCACCCAAGAATTCAGATCCCAATACTGGCGCCTTTTGCTACTGCGCATGCGTTCGGGCCGCGCACTGGTTGGACGCAGTTGGCGCGCAATTCAAAATTGGAATTAAAAACACTTGTAATGAAAAGAAATCATCATTGAAAAGTGCACAAGAATGTATGTAGATTGTACAACTTCTGATTTTAGACCAGAAAAAAATTTATCACACATATTTTTTAAATGACAGTTTATTTTCTTTGACTTCCAAAGAATAACTTATATTACACAAAACATTTCATTTCAGAAGTCTAAAATCAGAAGTTGTACAACTTATATACATTCTTGTACATTTTTCATTAATTATCTATTTAAATCACAAGAATTGTTTTTAATTCCAATTTTGAATCGCGCGCCAACCGCAACCAACCAGTGCGAGGCCCCAACGCAAGGGCAGTAGCAAAAAGGCGCCAGTATTGGCATCACTGAGTTTCGTTTGAATCAGACGAAGGTTTTCTTTATATGTATCTTTTATTCATCTAATCGACTTCTGATTGGTTGAGAAGTAGTTAATTTTCAAGACGGATTGAAAAGACGAAATATTTAAAGAACACATAACCTTAAATATTTCAACGATTTTAAGTTAAGAATGTTATATTTCAAATAGACAGTCTGATTGAAATAATTTTCTGAGCAATTTCTGAGTAAAAATGGGTTTATTTCCATTTTAATGGCTTTTTCCAACCTCTGCTTGCCGACAGTGGCAGACAGCCTGTCTGCAAAAAGTCCATAAGAGTAAAAGAAAAAGACCATGCTGATTGTTCTTCATCTCTTTCACTCTTGTAGACTTTCTGCAGATAGGCTGCCTGCCACTGTCGGCAAGCAGAGGTATGAAAAGGCCATTAAAATTTAAATTGGCCAATTTTTACTCAGAACCTATTTAGCACATTATAAATCTAGAAGGAATAGTAAGGAGTAGTATCCCTGTAAGTGGGGAGTAGGACGAGCGACATCCAAGAATTCGTTAATGCTTGCCACGAATGAAAACTCGTATGCTGGCCCGTGCACATGCGCACTGGCGGTTGCCATGCCAACATGGGTTTGAAGTTTCGAACTTATGAATTGAAAGAATATAAACAAACGAACATAACCTACATGTGTCGTATCTCTATGTATTTTTAAATGGAGATACGACACTCTAGCCAAGCATAATGTAGTTGATACGCTCTGTTTTCGGAAAAATTGGTTAGTGACTTATTCTTCGGGACAGTCTATAACATAGGAGAGTGGGTATAACACGTCTTCTTCTTCTTCTTTAAGAATAGCCAATGCAATAGCTGATCTACGTTGACACCATACTTGCTTTAGCAGCCTTGTATATACGCCAGTCTATTTCTGATTACAAAAATGATACAAGATTTGATATTGTTGGGGCATACAGCTGCCACGCTTTTAATGACGCTTAAGGAGTCTACGTGACTGCAAAAACAGCTCTGCGCATGTGCACGCGCCAGCATACGAGTTTTCCTTCGTGGCAAGCATTAACGAACTCTTGGACGTCGCTTGTCCCACCTCTGCTCACCAAACACTCTACGATAGGGTGATACCACTCCTTTTCCTATTCCTTCGTGGCCCCGCCAGCGTTCGACTTCGCGTCGACGAGTGTTATGTCCAGATTTAGCGGAAGTTGAAATTATTCCGCCGGCTCCAACGATGATTGGACGATGAGAATTCCAGGGGTTCGTTGCTGATTTCAAATGGCTTGAAAGCCAAAACCGTGAACTGTCAATATAAATGCAGGAATTCACAAATAATGGTTAACACCTTTATTGTCGATTCACAAAATATATATATTTTCGTAACTTCACCACACGGAATGTTCTTAAATTAATTCACAGATTAATTATAACGCCGAATTAATTGTCTTTTATATTTAATCACGCGCGTTCAAACCAGATTCAAATTATGATAATTCAATAATTTATATTCGATCAAATTTAATTGGATTCTAAGTCCGATTCCGAATTTGACTCTAACTGTGATCGCGGAAGAGTGTATTGGATGAAACCGTTTGGGTTATATACTATAATTACAATGAAATTTAGTTCCTCGTAAACACGGCAGATTTGAAAGGGCTGAAAGTTTACATCCGAAAAAATCTCCAAGAGATCAAACAGAATGCTATCCGGAGCAGACATTTATAAAAGAATGTAATTGAATCGCGAAGTTCAATGGTAAAAATATTAGAAAGCAGGAAGACTTTTTTCTTCTGGCGTTTTGAACGCGCGCTCCTATATTTATAAACTTAAATCCGATGACGTAGAAGGGTTCGCACTTGAAATGTCGCCACTAATAGCCAATCACAATTCTGATTTTACATCGATGTCGACATCACCCACCAATCAGCATGTGAGTGACTCCACCCTTGACGTCATAAAATTGGGCGGAGATCGGTCCACGCTGATTCATGGATTGCATCTTGTGACTCAACCTATTCCCTTGCTATCATAGATTTTTTTGGCGCCTGTTTGTCGCATTTTAATCTTAAACGGAAGTTCTTAATTGCTATGACTAATTCCTACCATACTTTTACCTACTAGATAGAGAGAGAAAGAGAATGTTTTCATCATTGTACCGTTTCTGAAAATTATGACTAATTGATTTCCCCATTTCACTACTCAATTGCATTTCCAGGACAGATGATGCAATATAAGTTCCCATCGTACTATGACAATATAATAAATTCTAAGCAATCTCAATATTCATTGAGAGATCATTTATTCTACACGAGTTGTTCCTTTCCATTTATATTTGAATTTTAGATTTATTCCCGCGCTCAAAGATGGCGTCGCTTGATTTGCGAAAAATCACACGACGTTACAGGAGTGGATCACAGTAACCCGGCACCTTGCTTTCAACCCCCCACCACAGTGCAGTTTTCCTTGGTCTTTACGGCGAAGACCGTGGTGTGGCGCAGCTGACGTCTGGCGGTTTATTCAAAGACACTACGTTTAAAATAGATAGTTTCATAGATAATCAAAACAATATTAATCTATTCTGCACATAGTTAATATTTCAGTCTATTATAATTGCACAGTATTTTCATAAATTTCAATCAAGAAGATACATTTCCGACCAAACAGATTAATTTTCTACTAAAAAGGACGAATTTTCAATGAAATAAGTACATTTTTAACCAAATATTAAAGGCACACAAAAAAAAGTTTGCGAAGCCTAAAAAACGACCTACATATCATTGTACTCTCTAAATTTGAATTAATAGAGAACTAATAATTTGTAGTAGTTTTCTACTAATTCAAATAGCGCCGATTCGTTAACTGGTAATTAATAAGAATCTACTAATTCAACGAGTAAGAATAACTGAATGAATAAATTATCAACTATATCTACGAAAGGAATTGGTAATGCTACTACTAAATGAATTGGTAAATATATTGCTGGTTACTATGTATTTCAAAGAATAGTTTCAAGTGAATTTAAAAACTGTTCTTTCAACGAAGAGAATTTTATTGAAATATATTAATAAATACCTTCAATCAAATATATTAAATTCTAACTGAAATGATGAATACTTAACTGGAGTAGTTAAATTTTTCACAAAAAAGATAAAGTTTCAAACAATAAGATTAATTTTGAAACATGAAGAATAATTTCCTACAAAAAATAGATCGTTTGAAGAAAATAGATGAAATCTCAAGTGCAAAGACAAAATCTCAAAAAATAATTGAATTTCCAGTTTGAAAAATTAATTTTCCAGAAAAAAAACAAATTTTCAGCCAAAGTGATGAATTTTCAACAAAAACGATAATTTTTCAACCTGAAATTGAATGGTTAAATTTCAAGTTTTGTATAATGTTAAACTAAAGAGGTGAATTTTTAACTAAAATGTTGGAATATTCGACTGGAATGATTACATTTTTAGTTTGAAAAAAATGAAATTTTCTTTTAAAGTAAAAACGAAATTTCAACCAAATATCTCACTTTTCCACCAAAGAGATAAATTTTTTAATAAATTTATGAATATTGAAAAAAAAAATTAATTTTAAACAAAAGTATTCCAGAAAAGATGAATTCTGAACGAAAAAGGTAGTAGTTGATATTTAAAAAAAAAAAATGTGCCCGCTTCGCGGGCACATTCTCATCGCGCGCGGCTCGCTTCGCTCGCAAGTTTGAGCGCGCCTAGGGCGCGCGACTGTTGGATCTCGCGCTTCGCGCTCGATTATGTATTCACCTCGCGCTACGCGCTCGGGCGTGTTCACATCGCGCTTTACGCTCGATTCCTCTAGATCTTTGAACTTCGTGTTCGACTTCGATGAAAAAAAAAGTTTATTTCTAAATATTAGAAAATTATCAAAACCTCTACATATGACGTGATTGTTAAATTTGTTTTTATTTTAGACTGAAAAGGAAATTTATTTACTCAAGGTTCTATCGACCTTAAGGAACACATTCTCATCCAGATACTCGCGCTTCGCGCTCGATATTTGATTTCAAATTCATTTGAACCTTGCGTTCCACGCTCGGTTCTGTGCACCGTATAATAGAAACAAAAAAGTTTGAGCGCACTTACGGCGCGCGATTTGGGCGTCGCGCTTCGCGATTTGTATTTGATTTCAAATCAAGAATAATTATATAAATTAAGCGACAAATTTTATTAGTAAAAATGTTATTTTAGATTTTCCGTTTTTCAAAAAAGTTATTTTTTTCATTTTGAATATATTCTTACAACGAAAATGGATTTTTCCAAAGTTTTCAAAAAATTTGATTTCTTTTACTGTCAATGTTATTTTCACGAATAAAATAAAAACTACGCGTCCTATCGAAACATGATGGATAAAAAATTTGTACCTCTTCTTTGAATGAACAAATGTTGTCTTCGTCATGTTTTTCGTAGCTTGTGTTATTCGTCTAAAAATTTATTTTTTCTATTTTCAATGCTGTTTTTTATGAATAAAACAAAAACTACGCGTCATATCAAAAAGTGAATAATAACAAATTTGTAGATCTTTTTTAGATGCATAATTTTGGTTCAGTCATCTTTTGTCGTATCTTGCATAGTTTCACAGCAAAATGGAATTTTTGATTTCTCATTATTTTGTTGTGCGATCAGAATTTAAATTTTTTATTTTTTTGAAAAATTCAAAAAGTTATTATGAAAATATTGTAAGGTGTTCAAAAATCAACGTTTTTCTTCTCTTAACTTTTTTTCATAACGTGCGTTTTTCGGCTTAAAATGTTCATTTTCGTTTGTTTTTTGGAATTTTGAAAATGCTATAACTCTGGTAATTTTTTTTTTATCTGAAAAAGTCATTAGGATATTTTTTTGCTCTTTTTGCTTACTACTAACAACCGTCCATACAATTTCCAAATCTTCAAAAAAAGTGTTCTCAAAAATTTTCAAAATGTGCTCACTTTTTGAATTTTCATCCGAAATAGCTGGTTAACGAACTTGTTCTTTCTTTTTAGGCCCTAAAAAAGTGTGTCAAAGCACAACCCAATCTGATTATTTTTTCGAAAGTTATCGTGCCTACAGACAGACAGACAGACACCTTGGTAAAAACCTTTTTTTCTGGCTCAGGGGGTCTCAAAACGTGGAGATTTGATGAAAACCGACCAAGTCAAATTTTACATAAAACCAATACCTTCTCATTAGAATGAGAATGTAAAAATCATCAGAAACAGTTGAATTCGACAAAAAACTACTTTTCAACACGAGTAGAATTTTCATCTTAAAAAGATTTTTCAGTCAAGGAAAAAATTACACACAAGCTGTTGAATTTTCAAGCAAGAAGATGAATATTTGAATTTTGAACTGAAAACGATCAATTTTCAAACAAAAATATAATAGTTAAATTATCATTTAATAAAATTTATTAAACCAAATTAAAATTTTCGCACTTTAAAGTATGTAGGTACTTTTATTTTAACTTATCCGCCGTTTAACAATAAATTTTTTATGAAAATGTAGGTTAAATAATAATTTTTATGCCTTAGGAAAACTAGATATGATGATATAAGTGCTGCCTCAAAAGTGTAAGTTTAAAACTTAG
The DNA here is from genome assembly GCA_932178445.1 of Andricus quercusramuli. Classification (NCBI taxonomy): domain Eukaryota; kingdom Metazoa; phylum Arthropoda; class Insecta; order Hymenoptera; family Cynipidae; genus Andricus; species Andricus quercusramuli. The sequence goes on from CAKNXH010063787.1 coordinate 67,916, forward strand.
AAATTGTAAATTAATTAAAAAATATGTTTCACCATCTGCGTAAATTTTTGTGTATGTTGATTGAGCTTTCTGCTAGTTAGAGATCAAAAGATAATATCTCAGTCAAATTGTTAGTTCATTACGATATGGTACGTCGAATTTCATGTCATATAGTCTGCTATCAATATTATGTTTGAAAAAATCATGTTGACTGGATATTTCTAACTATTTAACAAAAATACCATAATTTTCAATTCTCGATAGACACCAGAAACTTAATTAAAAAATGTATATGAATATTTTTATTATATCTTTAAAGGAGACAATAAATGATTTTTGAAGATGCGAAATACTTAAAATCAAAAAGCGCCATTCGACTCAACAATTGAAGAGTACATTTTTTTATTAAAAATTATCTATTGGATTTTCTCTTACTAGTTTTACAATGATTCTGTGACAAATCAATTATTTTTTTACTTTGAACGAATTATTAAAATTGTAATAAAAAATCTAATTTTTTATTCCTATTAAAGATTTGATACGATAATAATAATTTTAATATTTTAATTTCTGAGAAGGCATAGTCATTCTACCTAATTTTGCTATTTAACATTTTGGCCGCATTGAAAAAATATGATGGCCTACTTGAGATAATTTGAGCTAAACTAAAAATTCAAATTCGAATAAAAAAACTGTAAGCAGAAAATTCCAATCAATGCAGATTTTCACTATGTTATACATATCTCCGCAAACTTCTTTTATTTTTGTGTGCCTGTGTATTTTGTAGCCTATTTAATGCCAATAAAAAGCATACAAAAATTAATTTTTTATAAAGTAGTTCTCAACTGTCAAAAAGGACTTAAATGTTCTATGTAGAAAGATAGTTTTGACAGAATAAGATTTTGAAAACGATATTTTTTAGCCCATAAATTACGATATAGGTATGGACTTATATCATTTGTTTTAAAAATTATAGGAAATTTAGAAAAAAACGTAATTCAAACGTATTAATATGAGCACAGATTGAATTTGTACTTACATGAAACATTCATGGGACAGCTTGTTCGCGTGAAATCGTTGTAAATGTTTATTTAAATTTGAATTTCGCGTGAACTCTACATTGAAAATCGAAAATTTCAATATTTTTGGTTCAAAAACTTTTGGTACTGCATGGCATAGTTGTAAGTGTTCCTTCAAATTTCTTTTCTCCGTGAATTCCGTGTCACAATTTGAACATTTAAATTTTGTTTCCTCTTTTGTTACTATGTATATGTACCTCTTGTAAATGCCTATAAAGGGTTAGTTTGGTAGATATGATAACTTTGCAGTGCTCGCATTCCATTTTTATTGTTACTAATAATCGGAAGATACAACCGTACCGTCCATCGACATATAGAAATGGACCGATAACCCTGTGGGAAGCACTGAAATTGGCTTTTGAGAGAGAGAAAACATTTGAGGGGTGAAACTGTCTCTTTCTATTCCAGGACTGTGTCAAGTGAAACGGATGCCCCGCGCATTGCCTAAATATTCATTATGGTTAATTTGTTCGTAAACAATTATAAATAATAGATTATAAATATGTAGTTATGGTGAATTAAAAATTTAAAAACCGTAAAAAAAATGTTCAAATTTGCTTATTCAAAGAACTTGGAAACCTTAAATTCTTCTTGCCATTTGATTGAAAATAATCCTTTTGTAAGAAGAAATTTCATATAAAAGCATCAATATTAAAGTATTTGAGGTATAAAGTGAATGTTTAAAGGAGGTCTGTTTAACATTTCTATGAATAGGTACTTATCAGATATACATTTAAATAGCACGTATAGGCTCTTGACTCAGGAGATTAATAATAGTGTAAAACTGTAAAGTGTCACAAATTTGAAAAATGGGGTCATCCAATTTTTCAAAGATTAAACTTAGTAGATTAAGATAAAAAAAAGTGTACAATGGAAAATTAAATTTATTTTTCAACAAAAATTTCCAGTTTTCTAACCTTATATTTTAAAATTATTAGAAATAAGCTTCAATGTTTATTTACAATGTTATTATCTAGTCAACGAATGATCAAAATTCTATTCAATTATTTCCATCTTTTCCCGTTTCTTCACTTGAAGCGGACTAAACTAATAAAGCCCAATAAGAAGATCCAACTATTTTTGGTTGAAAGTTCCTTATTTGCCATTAAAAAGTCTTCTGTTAAATTTTTGGTTTAGAATTCATCTTTTTGGTTAAAAAATTCATTACTTGGTTTAAAATTGAATTATTTTTTTGGAAACTCTTAAATTTTGTTAAAAATTCTTTCTTCTTGATTGAAAATTGGACTGTCTGCTTCTAAATTAAACAATTTGCCACAGGCTGCCACCATTTTCAATATTTATACACATTAAATTATAATTAAATAAACTTTGACAGGCAAATTATAAACAAAACACATAGTGGGGCATTCGCGATACAAAGCACGGTCCTGTGCTTCGTCAAGCTCCACCCATCGAAAGTACTCTCGACCAATTAGGTGTATCGAGAAAGAGACAGTTTCACCCCTCAAATGTTTTCTCTCTCTCAAAAGCCAATTTCAGAGCTTCCCACAGGGTTACCGGTCCATTTCTATATGTCGATGGTACCGTCATTACTTCACAATAATATGGGTTAAAATGTACCGCCAGGCAACAGCCGCGCCATGAGCCGCGCCACACCTAGAGATGGGGAGTGACCGTCAGATGACCGATTTCCGGTAATCTGACTGTCACCTGACCGGACAAGTGGAAAAAGTGGAAATCATGTTATTACGCGAAAAATTGAATTAATATCATAGATATAAACGACAAAAAACGTTTCTATTAGTAAAACGAAATTTGTTTTCTAAAAAAAAGTGAAGAAAAAGGAATAAATACGTAAAAAGTGATCGTATCTTGTTGCTGTTAATGAACATAACCTATTAAACATGAACAGTTTTCAAATCTTGAAAACTAAAAAGTACACTTTTTTAAAAAAAGAAGCCAAAACGATGATTTTCTGTGAGTTTTATCATGCAATAAATGGTATAAAATTTAGTTTGGAATAATCTTATCTTAACAAAATTCAAAACTATTTGGGGTTAATTTAAATCGTTCAAAATTGTACAACGTATGCTTTAAAATTAATAGTTCAACCTCTTGTCGTTTTAAATTTAAATTGTTCATAATTGTACAATTTTAAATTAAAATCCTGTATACTTAAATAATTGCAAGGTATGAAAAGGTTAACATTAGAATAATTTCATGATAACAAAATTCAAAATTATTTTTATTTCATTTAAAAAATTCAAAAATGCTTGCTCGACTGTAATTTCATAACACTTCAAATTGCAGTTTAGGATTCTCTTTTCGTTACAATTTAGATAACTTGTTCAAAATCAAACAATATCTGAATGAAAATCTTAAGAATCAAAGCATTGTTAAATTAAAAACGTGTGAAGAATGATTTCAATGAAACTTCAGAAATGAGAGAATTTCTAATTGAAAAGCATCGCTTAAAATTCAGGAATTAATCATTAGCTTAAATTTGAATAGCTGAAGCTTTTACATTTTTAGTTTTTAATTTGTAGTAGTAAAAATGTTTTTGGAGAGCCTCGAAATAACGCATTTTTATATTTTTGGAAAATCCAAATTAAAACGCTTTTAAATTCAAAATCACGACTGAAGTGTTAAAAATTTAAAGAAAACTTCAAAGTTCGGGATTGCAAAAAGCTATTTTAAATATATAAGCTCAAAATTTTCGGGCCGATACATTTTCAAATTTCTAATCAAGTTAAATTCAGTTGACAAAACATCTAATAGTTGATATTTTTCCCACAAAAAGAACAATATTCAACCAAAAAGGATGACTTATCCATAAAACTTTTAAATTTTTAACAAAATAATTAGATTTTTAACAAAAAATATTAATTTTCAACCAATAAGATTAATTGCATACTGAAAAGACAAATTTGTATTAGAAAATTAATTTTGAATCGAAGAGCTGAATTTTCAATTAAAGTGGTGAATCTCCAAACAAAAAAAAATTAATTTTCAACAAAGTAGTTCGAGTTTCAACCACGTATTTAAATTTTCAACCAAAAAAAAAGATGAATTCTCAATAAGAAATTTAACAGTTGATTTGCAATCAAAAACGATCAATTTTCAGACAAAGATGTATAGTTAAATTTTCAGTTAACAAAGTTAATTTTCTACCTAAAGAGGTGAATTTTCAAGCAGCAAAGGTTTTTCAGGAAAGAAAGAAAAAAAATGGTTGAAGTTTCTACAAAACAGTTGATTTTTCAACGACAGAATTAAGTGTAATAATGATAAATATTATTACCCTGGCGGACCGGCCGAACACAAACATTACGCTACAGCGTAACGGTAAAGTAATGGTAAAGTAATGCTAAAGTAATATGGCATTATAATTAATAAAGGAAACAAAATTAATATGTAAATTGATGCAATTATAATAAAACGTTAAAATTTACATTAAATGGTCATGCCGTAATTGCAACAAGTTGCTTTCTCAGCGTTAAAAAATAAAAAAACAAAGTGGCTGTCATTCAAGTCGGGTCCCTGCAGACTGGCAACCCACTTGAAGCCACGTTAGCGGGTTGCCAATATGCAGGGGCCCGAGTGCAATGACAGTCACTATGTTTTTTTATTTTTTAATGCTGCAAAAGCAGCTTGTTGCAATTGCGGCATGACCGTTGAACGTAAATTTCAACGTTTTATTATAATTGCGACAGTTTACATATTAATTTTGTTTCCTTTATTAATTATAATGCCATATTACTTTACCATTACTTTAGCATTACTTTACCGTTACGCTGTAGCGTAATGTTTGCGTTCGGCCGGTCCGCCAGGGTATACACTGAGAGGCCAGGTATCTCTATTTTGTTAAGAATAAGCTATACGAATTTGTGCAGCTTCTTGAGAACTTTGAAACTAAAAAAAACTTGAAGAATAAAAGCCTTATACTACAATCAAAACCATAATATGGTTTTGACAGCACCACCAAACAGATAGGTTTATTGAATTACCCTTTCCATCCTTTTATTTCAACCTGTAATTTTTGGCGTTTCCAGTTTTCTTTCCTATCAGTAAATTGATCCCTATAATAGATATAAATGTAATCCACAATATATTACAACAATATAAAAATGCCATAACGTAAAATTCAAATTAGCGTTCAGTCATTTGATTAGATTTATTCCTGAAAGAAACAAATCATATTTGCCATAAACTTTTGTGACTTAATTGCGAATGATTTTTGTAGGTTATGTTTGACTACAATCACGCAAATCGAAGAAATTGTCCGTCTGAAGAGAATAACAGCCTGTAATTTCATAAAAAATTGTTCCGTATTAGTTTTCATCTTACACCATTCATTAAAGAACATTCCAATAAATATTTATAAGATGATTTCCACTTTTTCCAAAATGTCCGGTCAGACAGTCAAATGACGGGAAATCGGTCAGATGACTGAAGCGGTCGGCGTCATTTGACGTCACTCCCCATCTCTAGCCACACCACGGCTTTTTCCGTAACGACCAGGGAAAACTGCATTATGGTGGGGGGTTGGGAGCAAGGTGCCGGGTTACTGCAGGGATGTGCAGTTACGCGTAACTGGAGGGTTTTGAATTAAAATACCTAAGTGAAGTATTTTACGTAGAAAACAGGTAATATACCTAGTAAATTACGTGCCAAGATGGCGGACCTGTAGAACTGTGCATATCATCAATTTTTTTAAATTTCTGGTATCGGCATTCGTAAGGGCGTAAGAGTTTTTTTTTCAATGCCTATATTGTCAATTGAAATATAATAATGTTAACCAGGGATGTGCAGTCACGCGTAACTGGAAGTTTTTTACGTATAATACCTAAAGGAGGTATTTTACGTAAAATACCAGGAATATGTAAAATACATGTAGAATTGTAGAAAACCTCTGATTGGCTGTCTGATTCGAGGTTTCAATTTCCCGCCTCAGAGGTGGCGCCCTCATATATAGAACAAGACGTAATTTACATCATGTAGAAAACAGATGACATAAAATACCAGGTAAATTACCGTAGAAAACCAAGTAAATTACCACGAGTATTTTACTTACCCATCACTGGGTTACTGTGATCCACTCATCGCGTTAGATGTAAATTGCATCTTGTTCTATATATGAGGGCGCCATCTCTGTGGCGGAAAGTTGAAAATTTGAATTAGATGGACAATCAGAGATTTTCTACACTTATTTTACATACTCGAGGTATTTACATACTTAGGTATTATACGTAATAAGCTTCCAGTTACGTGTAACTGCTCATCCCTGGTTAGGGGTCTTTCCACGATTGCAGATCCTCATTGCATGCAGAAAGTTCACAAGAGTGAAAGAGATGGAGAACAGCCTGTCTTTTTCACTCTTGTGAACTTTCTGCATGCAATCTGCTGAACTACAATCGTGTGAAAGCGCCCTTACCCGAGTACTCCCACCATACTCGCTGCACTGGCGCGAACGGAACGCGAAGCCAACTGCCATTCAAATTCAAAGTTGTGTTGGCCGTCTAGGACGGTAGATCATTTTGAGTTTCCCTACGGATTTAATATCCACTATTTTATCTTGTACTTTTTATTGTACGTTTAATTAGTGAATAAAGTGCAGAGAAAGGCAGGATTTAAATAGTGAATATTTGGAGAAGGTTTACGAGATTTAAATGAAAAGGTAAATGTAGTGAAAGTACATTCAATGTTTTTTCTTTCATAATGTATGGCCATTTTTTATTTGAACTTCTTACGATCTCATTCGTATTCCCCAGTCGGTTCAAATCCGCCGCCCGAACCCCATCAAAGATGGTAGGGTAGTCGGGGTCCAAGTAGGGAGCCGTCTGATTGGTTGATTTTTTTTTACTTGCGCGTGGCGGGACCATAGTTTGTTACTTTTTTGCTTGTTTGTTGGATCGTGCATCATGCTTTCCATCATTTTCCATGGATTCCATGCCTTCAAAGGGCGTCGAAGTGAACTAATATTGTTTATACTGTTAAAATCGTCATTACACTCTTAAAATTCAAATTTTTATCATCAGTTTATTTCTGAATAGGGTTAAAAAATAGCGTCTTTGCTTTCCTGACGTGCGTTTTATAGTGTCTGCACAATTATGGTAAACCTAACCTCGAAATGTTGCGATAACACGAATTTTAATTCTGCTTTAATGAAATAATAAAACTTTTTGTGTTTCACCGGTTTTTTGTTTATTGTCTGCATAAGTTCTGTTAAATTGACAAAATGTACAAGCACGCACATCGAGTGTTACTGACCTTGTCAAAAAAGGTTCGTAGTGGTGTTATGTTGAGTACTACCGGAACCGTATTTCTCAACAGTAACATTGTGATGCCTATACCTTCAGTGTCGAAAATTTCATTATCTGCTTTGACTTGTCGCATTGTGAAGCGCAATTATAGCGCCGATTCGGAAGATTCAGACTCAGATTGCGAATCAGATTCGGGGCAATATTCAAACAAGCCTAATCCCAGTGTTGAAGTCCAGAAAAAAATACAACACGAAGCTCAAGAAAGATTGGACGATTTGTTAACAAATGATTCAGATTTAAATAAGTTTTACAAAATTCTAGAGCTCGAAATTGAAGTATTACGCCAAAGTGGTTCAAAAGTTCCAAGTACGATAAAGGCCACAGACTGGTTGCACCTCATCAAAACGAAGACCCAAAGTTCACGGAGGTCATTATTTTTGTTTATTTATATCTGCTTTTCTAGATTAAGAAAATCGGAGTGGGCAGTCACCCAAAGATTTTTTTGTCTAGTCAGAATTTGATCTATTCTGAAAAAATATGTTTACGTATAATTTTTCGACTAGAATTTTCTTGTGAGAAAATTTGTTTAATAACCACTCTCTTCCAGTTTTTGGCTTATCGGTATTTGTATTTAAAACATGTAAGGAGATATATTTTTTTATTTGAAGAAAAGTTTACAAAAACAGTTTCAGAGTGCTCAATTGATGGGTCCCGGGGCATAAGAGCATAAGTGTCACATTCCGGAATGGCTTAAACTATTTTGACCTAACTCATGTCTCTAAATAAGATTATGGTTCAGTTCGATTCAGAAATGGGTCAAAATCCATGTTTGGTAATTTTTTTATTAAAGTGGTTACGTCTTTTCGCCTGTTCTTTTGACGATTCAATTTAACTATGTAATAGCCCAAAAGTACATGCTTATTTTTTCTCAAAATAAAAGATAAAAAGTTATGCAACTCCTTGTGTGTCAATTCTTTCGTTTTTGGGGACGCGTCTTACCATCGTGAAGCGTTAAGAGGATAAAAGCACTTTATTATCTTTCTTTCAAATTAAAAAATGCAACAGTTATGCAGCTTTTTCCGTGGCAGGTCCGTCGTTTTTTGGGCCGCGCCGTTCTTTAAAATAAGGGTTTTCTCGCAGATGGTTGCTTTTTTAAAGCGCTCCTTTGGCGATTCAGTGGAGCTAAGTATAGGCATAAAAGCAAATGCTTATCTTATTTTAAAAATTAAATTAATTGGTGACTCCTGAAAAATCTGCATTTTTGCACTTACGCCCTTATGCATCGGGCACCTTCAATTAACTAAATTTATTTCAGGAGATTTCTGGAATTTATTTGGATCAACGAAGTGAAAAGAAAGAGCGGAAAGATGAAAAGACAAGCAGCTGTATTGTTAAAGAAAGCGTCGGAAGGAAAAGATGTAGAGGAAAATGTGTTAGATTACGGTCTGAGAAATAATACGATGTTCACTCGTATTTATAAGACCGTAATGAGTCAAGTCTTGAACCAAAAATTAATTACCGCTATGATGTTTGGAGAGAAATTAGTAATTGACTGTGGTTTTGAGTCACACATGACTTATAGAGAAATATCTAGTTGCGCGAAACAGCTGATGTTTTCGTTTGTAGCAAATCGGGCAGCTAAATTTCCCTTTGACATGCATTTATGCAACTTGGATCCAGAAGGTGAACTGAAGCGAAGACTTTTAAGTTTTTTTCCAACTATGGACGACCCTGCTTATCCATTAAACACTACTTCACAATCTTATCTCGAACTTTTTCCTAAGGAGAAATTAGTATACTTAACTCCTCACACAAGTCATGTTATGCAGAAGTATAATCCAGATGATATATACATCATTGGCGGAATTGTCGACAAGGTGAGTGGTATCTTGGAATAAAATATTATTTTATATCTTCTATATACAATTGTATCTCAAAAAGTATTTGCAATGAACTTTTATGATTTTCTGCGAAAGATTTTGAAAATCCTTTTACGAAATTTGTGTCAGGAACTAAAATTTTCCGAGTTAATACGATTTTAATTTCAAGTTTATTTATTCATCCTTCCAGATTAAAATTGTGCAACTTATTAAACTCTTCCAAACCAATTGGTAACTGTTATCGCTTCAATTTCAAATTGTCCTCATTTTTAGAGTTCTAATCAAAAGAGTTCAACTTTTCATAAAGATGCATGCAATTTACAACTGATGATTTCTAATCGCTTCGTTGTTAAATTTGTTAATTTTTTATCATGTGAAAGCTTTTGTGTTGCTCTTAAAGTTTGATAAATTCATATTCATTCTGCGTTATTAAAAAAGAACAACAGATATTCCTAGAATGAAGCAATTGAAATGGTAGCGTTCAAAATGTAAAGAACCCCACACCAAATGTACATACTGGGGTTCGGCGCAATGGGCACATTTTTGGATATGTTTTAGTTGAAGCAATTCGGTATAAAGTTTTTCTCTGTAAAAACTTTTTAAAAATTGGCAGTTTTCGGCTACAGTGTTTGGAATGTCACAATTCACAATACTTTGTTCTAACAGAAGCAAACGTTGTACTGAGTTCATAAATAAAAACGTTTGGAAAGTATTTTTCAATGATAAAATCAATCAAGCTCATCGTCTAGAAACTAGAAGCATTCATGTCTAACGCGTCGTGTAAAGCTCGGGTACTTAGCGCTCACTACAGATGTTTTCAAATTTCAATACATCGCAGTTAATCACACAGTAAGACTTGAGATTTTAACTACATTCTGTTTATGAAATAGGATGTTTAGAATAACTTGTATCAGTTGGTTTTCATGTGAAGTAGCTTCTAATATGTTTTTTAGCACCTTGAAAGTAGAAGTTCGCAGAAGAGATTGTCTGCTGACGTTCTGTTGGAGAATCTGTCTCTTGTTAATAACAAAAGTAAGTTTCATCTTTTGTATATTAATGGGAATATAAAGAAAAACTAAGGTCGATTACTCTGTATTCAAAATCGTTCTTTACATTTTTGTTAACTTCTCGAGAATAAAACGATGTTGAGGTCGACTACTAATTCAAAGCAATTGGTATAAGTTGCGCTAAATATCCTTCCTTCGGAAGATTATACAAAATATTAAAATCCATTCATCATCAATAATAATGAGTCTGACAAGGAAGGTACTCCAGGTGTCCCTCGCCGATTTGATTCTTCCTGATATATGTTGTAGTACTCGAAAAACTAAGCGACACATATTTTTGTTATCCGCGGAAAAACACTTTAAGGGAGTGACACAGCCCCTCAAAGATAGGGGTCGCAAGTGTCGATTGTATAGTTTTGTGTATAAAAACAACATTTATTTCGACCAAACCTACTGGCAAATTTTCCTCGTGATGAAAGATGAATAACGTAATTTCCACAAAAAAATAAAGGGGGTAAACCACCCCTACATATTTTTAAATTTATGCTGAAATTTGTCAAATTCACAGGAAAAATTGTTTAAAAAATCTATTTTGCACTTGAGACAAAAATAAAGTTGACGTGTTTCGCCAATAAAATTTGGTGAAAAAATTAATGGGGTAGCTACCCCTAAACACTTTTTATTTTGTGTCTATGATAATATATACTTTCCATACACACACAAAAATTGAGAAAATAGTTTCATAACGAAGGAAGTAAAATAGAGTCCATCCAACATGAATAGAAAAATTACGCGGGGGTAAAACACCCCTACATATTTTTAAATGTGCTGAAAATTGCTAAATTAATAGGAGAAAAATTAAAAAATATATTTTTTGCACTTGAGACAAAAATAAAGTTGACTTGTTTCACCAACAAATTTTTTTTTTAAATTAATGGGGGTAGTTACCCCTAAACACTTTTTAGTTGGTGTCTATGATAATATATACCTTCCATACATAAAGACAATTCGGAAAATAGTTTTAAAGCGAAGGAAGTAAAATAGAGTCCATCTAACGCGAATAAAAAAAATAGGCGGGGGTAAACCATCCCCCAATTATGTAGAAAATTGCAAAATAAGTCTAAAATCGAGCAAAAAAATCCGAAGAAAATACGTGTTGCACAAAATGTGTGCCCCGTTCCGGAACTTAACAGAATTTCGAAGTAATTTTACGCACGCAGAATTTTTCGAATAAACAACTCGATTTAAATTTGAACAGAGTGCAGCACTTGTAACTTGAAGTGAACGGTTTGATAGAATTCGGGCAAAGTAACAGTGTTGAAAACTAGACTGGACTGAACTAATAGGGTCATCCACTATTTTTTTTTTATTTTTGCATATTAAAGTATATGCTTTAAAACCACTAATAATACCAGCATAGTGTGAAAAGAACTTTTTTGGGAATTTATATTTGAGAAAGAAACATTTGTACACATTTAAAATTCCTATTTCTTTCGGGCCCATTCCGCCATCTTGATGTGACGTAGCTAGCCGCCAAACACTTGTAAATAAGCCGGGTGATTCACATTTTTTCCTTAAAAATGCAAAAAAATCAGCGTTGCCATTGGTGTTTTGTGCCTCAATGCAAGAAAACGTCTGTCAACAATCCAGGAAAATTATTTATATCTATAACCAAAGGTGAGGAATGAAAAAAAGGATACTAAATTGTTCGTCGTGGCATGTGCCCTACCACATCTTTAACGCCAACAGTATATGTTGCGAAGATCATTTCAGGGCTATAAGTAAATATTTTTATCTTGAATAGAAAAATATATTTAAAATATGATTTTTTTATAACATAAAGTTCGTAATTGACTGATGTTCAACGGTGTTATATATATGGGGTGCCGGGATGTATGTGAGGTATAACCTCGCGAAATCAAATAGTTTATTCACGCAACAAGTATTATAAAATAAATTATTTATAAAAGTAATTATAGATCTTATAATTATGAATTTTATAACAATTTCATAGAAGTATTTGTGACAGTTTTTATAAAAGCAACTATAAAAAAAAGTGAGGTTAGGTTTTCTGAATTCAATATTGCCTGTATGATTGTATGTTACGATTCGCCTGAAGCAATTATCATTATAAACTAATAAATTAAATGAATAAAAATAAATATTTCAAAATGTTATCGTCATTTATGCCATTTACTTTTTCGCTTTCACTCCTCGAGTGACAGCAACATTGAAACTGTAGACTGTAGCACTTCGCGAAGAAATCGCTAGTCATAAGTGTACTCACTTTTGGCAAATTATCCAAACTGGCTTTAACGTATCTAGGCATGTTGATACTTCATACAAATAAACTCTTTTTGCCAAAAAACGTTAATAATTAATTATTTCCATTGTTTTTATCATACTGACCATGTATTTTCTTCGGTTTTAACGGCGCGTGACGTCATACCACGTGTTTCGAGCCGTGAGGGCGCCACATATTTTCTTTTATAAATCGTCATTTACGGTGGATATTTTATCACTTTTTAATAAATTATTATAAATTACTAAATAATAGAAATTGAGTTGTAATTCGTTGGGAGCAAAAGTTTATAAAAAATTCAACTATAAGGCAAACCAAATTTTTGTGGATGACCCTATACGCTTATAATAGGTTGGATGGACTCTATTTTACTTCCTTCGTTGTGAAACTATTTTCTCAATTTTTGTGTGTATATGAAAAGTATATATTATCAGACATAAAATAAAAAGAGTATAGGGGAACTACCCCCATTAATTAAAAAAATTTTTTTTTGGCGAAACACGTCAAATTTATTTTTGTCTCAAGTGCAAAATATATATTTAAAAAAAATTTCCCTATGTATTTAGTAATTTTCAGCACATTTGAAAATATGTAGGGGTGGTTTACCCGCGCCTAATTTTTTTATTTTAGTTGGATGGACTCTATTTTACATCCTTCGTTTTAAAACTAATTTCTCAATTTTTTTTGTTTCCGGAAAGTATATATTATCATAAACGAAATAACAAGTGGTTAAGGATAGCTACCCCCATTAATTTGTTTACAAAATTTTTTTGGCGAAACACGTCAACTTTATTGTTGTCTCAGGTGCAAAACAGATTTTTTTTAAATGTCCTGTGAATTTAGTAATTTTCAGCACAACTCTGAAAATATGTAGGGGTGGTTTTCCCCCTTCACTTTTATTTCATTTTTTGAGAAAATTACGTTATTCATCTTTCATCACGAGGAAACTTTTCCAGTAGGTTTGGTCAAAATCAATTTTGTTTTTATTCCCTGTCGCAAAGTTTTATCTTCGAAAAGTAAAAAAAAAATCAAATGGATTTCAAATCAATATTACGAGTCTAGGTTTTTCTTTGGTTTCCTCTTAATAAAAAAGAATAAAACATATCATTTTTAACACTCAACCCGTAAATGTTTTTTCGGCACTTTTAACCCTTAAACCTGGGTCGTTCACGTCCAGCGCATTTTTCAATAATTTGCACTGATAGGAAAAATCTGAAAAATTCAGAGATCACAACTGAAGTCTCTACTCAACCAACATGCAAAAGACTTTCAGATAAAAATAAATTATTTAAACAATTTTTGTAAATAAACAAAATAAAGACGAAGAGATGCTGTGTTTTCTTCAAAAAATCATAACTTTTGATCTAATTAACCAAATTGAAAAATTAAGAAAGAAAATTAAATTTCAAACACGCGCCTTTCAAGAAAAAAATATTAAAATTTGCTAACACAAAAATAAATGCTCAAGTTTTAAAGGTGAATATTGGGATATTTCATGGAAGTAAGAGTTTTCGAAATAATGAAATTTTCTGACCTACAAACGTTTATCTTTATTTAAAATGGTTAAAAAAAGTAAAAAATACGTAGTGTACTATACATTTTTATTACTCTAAACAACGTAAAAAATTGCTAATGTATAATACTTCCGTGTTACACTAGAGTCCCACTATAGTAGTTCCCGAGATAAGGAACAAGGCGGTCCAAGGGGACGAGAGGGAGCCGTTTGTAAGGTCAGCGGAGTTGCGATGTTTAGGGTTCGGCGCTGTCAGAAGCCACATGAAAGAAAGAGAAGAAGAACGGTTTGGAGAGTCCCGAGATAGTGCGAAGCGATAAAGGGTACCCCCGATACGGCTACTATAGCGGGACTCTGATGTATTCTAAGCAATTCGCGCAACAAGCAAGCCTATGCTTCTCGCGAACAGGCTTGCGGCACCTAACACAGCAGAACTGCGTTTTTCTGTCGCGCTCAGTCACGCAAAAAAAAACATCTTTTGCGTTTTTCCATTTTGTCGGTTCCTAAAATACCTGTTTCCTGTCGCGAAGAACGCGCTGTACATCATCAGATGTACGTTGCTCCATTTTGAGTTCTATGACCAAAATTATTATGTAGTTAGCATTAGTATGTTCAAATGCGTTAAAAAACATTATTATACCATTAAGCCTTTTCCCTTCCGGGGTAGGCGTGACTTGTTCGGTTGGAAAGTAGTGAAATAGGTATATAGGTATGAGGTTGATCGGTATATGGGTATAGGGTGGATGGGTATGTAGGTGTTATGTATAGAGGTTTTAGATTGATCTGGAGTTCTCGTGTTATTTATATAAATTACACGTTCACTCCGCAACACTGCTCCGACCCAGGTTGCTGATCAATCTCTCTAGCGATCACCCCCAAGTGAGGAGCCTCACAAAATTATTATGTATGGTTCCCCACCTGGGCCCATTAGTATCCAAGGTCTTTGTTTCAGGCATCATTCACTCTATTGTCACTCTGTTTATAAACTATTTGTCGCCACACATTTCTGTCCTGGCATACTACTCTAGCTTCATTCACGTCCATGCATTTTTTCATGCAGGCTCTTGTATTTCTATGGCTTCTTATGTCTCTTCGTATTAGTGTCTCATTCACAGATTCTAACCATTCTTTCGGCGGTCTACCTCTGGGCATTTTGCCATTTACTTTACCTTTATACACTTGCTTGGTCAGTCGTTCATCTTTCATTCTTTCAAGATGTCCGAACCACCTTAGCTGATTTCTTTCCCATATGTCAACTAGTGTCTCCCCTGTACCACACTCTTCGAGGATTGTCTCGTTTCGTACTTTGTCCATCAGTGTTTTCCCGCATATTATGCGCAGAGGTTTCATGCCGATCGCGTTGATTTTACTCCTGTCTTTTTCTTGACAGGTCCATGTCTCGCTACCGTATAGTACAGTCGGTACGAAAATAGAGTTATGTATGGCCATTTTAGCTTTTTTTGATATGTTTTTATTTGTGAGGATGGACCTTGCTCTACCGATAACCTGCTTACTCTTATTTATGCGCCTATCTAATTCCCCATCTATTTTTCCGTCGTTAGTGAATAGACTACCTAGATATACGTACTTGTCAACTTGTTCTAATTTCTCATCATTTAGAACTATGTTGCATATTGTTTTCTCACTTTTTCCCTCAAACACCATGACTTTCGTGTTATTCACGTTAATTTTGAGGTCCATGTTCTTCATGCTTGTATTAAGTTTATTCAACATTCTTTGCAAGTCTTCGACTGATTCTGCCATAACAATCTTGTCATCCGCGAAAGCCAACCCACGTACCTTGACGGTTTCGAGATCTACACCTTTTTCGTCGAAGAGGGCAGTTCTAAGACACTTATCCATGAATATGATAAAAAGCCACGAGGACATAACGCATCCTTGTTTCACGCCTTGCATAATATCGAACCATTCACTCTTTTTCCCATTTACCCTTGCACTCGCTTTACTACCTGTATATATTGTTTTTATTGCTTGTAGGAGCCCTCCATTCACTCCATACTCTTTAAGGACTTCCCAAAGTTTACTTCTATTTACCGTGTCGAATGCTTTTTCTAGATCGATAAATGCACAGAAGATTTTCTTTCCTACTCTCAAACTTTTTTCTGCGACCTGTCTTAGGCTAAATATCTGATCCGTACATGATCTTCCTGGCATAAATCCACTTTGGACTTCCCATATTTTCTCTTCTGTAATTTTCATTACCCTACGGATAAGTATTTTTGAGTATATTTTACTTACGGTACTTAGTAGGCTGATACCTCTGTAATTACTGCAGTTGCTTTTATCTCCTTTTCTTTTGTATATTGGTACGATAATCGCTTTTCTCCAATAAAGTCAAAAATAATCAAATACTCGCTTGCAGAAAAAACAACCGATTCCGGTAAACCTGGGTCGTTCGTGTCCTCCTCAGACTTCGTTCCATCACCACAAAGAGTAAACGTGAACTAGAGACCTGCCTTCTGGCCCTTAGGTCCTCCTCCTAAATAACTTTTTTTTAGGGCAGGGTAAGGTCCGCATCCCTCTCGCAGTCACAGAGTAACTCAGTCACTTAGTTTTCGCTCGGACACGAATGTCCCAGGTTTACGGGTTAAGTGTTAATTAATAAAAGCCAACATCTCAATCGAAAGTCAGAAGACCCCGTCTGTCGTGAATCCTATTTTCTAGAAATTATTACAAAATCTGCTGACGTTTGTGTTAACACACTGGCAATTATAAATTAAATTTGTGAAGTTTCATGTTTGGTTTATTTATGAGGATATAATTGAGAACAATGTGATAGAAGTTGGTAACAGACATTGTCTGCTGATGCTCTGCTGAAGATGCTGGCCTTTATTAATAAAAAAAATTAACTCTCCGATTTATTTCATTAAATATGATATATGAAACTACCTACAGTTTTGAATATCTATTAGAAGTGGATTTAAATATTTTCTTAAACTTCTTCAAGATAGAAACACGCGACATACAGTGTCTGATGGTTTTCAAGATGGTTTCAAGTGCGATTCGGATGAAGATACTAGCTATTACTATTGAAAAATGTTTAGTTACGTCATCGGTTTATTTAAGAGAACATAAAGAAAAGCTTAGGCTCATTATATTTATAATGAATGATTTTTCATATTTTTTACAACCTCTCGAAGATAAAAGTTCGCGGCATTCAAGGTCTGCCAATGTTCAGACGTTGCAACGTTTTACTCTGTTGGAACAAAGTATTCTGAACTGTGACATTCAAAATGCTGTAACACAAAAGCTGTCCATTTTTTAAAAATTTGATAAAGGAAAACTTTATTCAGAATTGCTTCAACTAAAACATATCCAAAAATTAGCCAATACTGCCGAAACCCAAAACGTGTACATTTGGTGGGGGTCCTTTAGCACTGAATTTTAATCATTCGCAATTTAAAAAAAGTTTCAACTATTATGACTTTCAATTTGAAATACAAGTTTAATCTTACACCATATAATTTCAAAATAGGTCCATTTTTAACACTTCATGTAGAATTATTCATTCTGGAAGCCTTTTTCCGTCAAAAAATATTCTTCAAATTCATATCCTTAGGTACAGTACTGGCGGAAATGATCTACATGTATATTTTTTGAGTTGTTATAATAAGCCTAAGTTGAAGGCAACATGTCAATTTAATAAAAAAGTATTGCAAAAAAAGTCAAATTTTGATGGTTTAGAAAAATTCGAATAAGCCTGGGGAAAAATTAACATTTTTCAAAGTTCTACTCTCCAAATGATTTTAAAAATGCAAAACAATATTTTCATAATGATTACTAGAATGTAGTAAAATATAATAAATAAATATTTTTAAAAAATGTTTGCAAGTATTTACTTATTCTTGAAATGTTGCCTCTTTTTTGTACCAAATTTGACCCTAGGGCAGAGTCTAGGGACAATCCTAAAAGTATTCAAACAATTAAAAAAATTCTATGGAGGATGGCCTTTAAAATGAGCCTTAGAACTTTAAAAAGGTTAATTAATTCCAAAGTTATTCCAATTTTTGGAAAACATCGGAATTTAACGTTTTTCTGCAATATTTTTTCATAAACTTGACATTTTGCCTTCAAAGTAGGCTTATTAGCCGCAGGCTTTTATTATCTTTGGCGCTGTATTACGAGGAAAACTTTTTAATGTTTATATTATAAACACGAAGGAACCTCAGCAACAGCTCAAAAAATGAGCGTGTAGATCATTTCCGTTGGTAGTACATATTTGGAAGTGGTCTTAGAATTCAAAGAGAGCGTTCACATATGACGTCACATGGGTTTTCAGAGATTTCAGAAACCCCCATTCTGTTCTATGGAAAAAGACAGTAACTACAAAATCAGTAAACGGAGGAAATCGAAGAGAACCTTTTTATCTGGTTTTTCCTATTCCGTTTCATTTAAGAGATATTTGAATCGTTTTTCGACTGATATTGCGTAATTTCGGTGCTATATTCCATTTGTATGAAGAAATAGTTCACAAAAATGCTGCCGAAATTTTAGAGCGTTTTCTACGGGATAAAAATAGTAAGTTGAAATTCAAGAATTTTAAATCAGACTAAAATCAAATTCAAAATCCCATTCAACGTCCAACAATCAATTCAATATATAGAATTCCTGAAAAAAACAACAAGAATTCAACGATTAAATTTGGGCAAACACCAAAAAATGCTCCTATTGCAATTCCTAAAAAACAAAATAAAAAAATTTGTTTCTTTGGACAAAAATAAAAAAGAGGAAAGAAAAATGAGAAGGCAACCAACCACATCCCCTTCCTTCTCTTTTTTATTTCTTTCGTCTTTTTTTTTTTTATTATTATCAAATCACAATAAAAAAGCATGCAATTTACATTACCAACGTTTCGGTGCTCACGCTTATCAAGGCAAGGAAAAGAATACAGGTGACAGGTGGGAGCGGCGACCAAGCGACGACGTTATCCCTTTGGTACCTGAGATCTGAATGTGGGTCAATAGGACAATCCGTCACAACAATCAAGAAATAAGAGAAAGTCAAGACTCATGAAAACTAAACGTAATTAATCAAATTTGAATAACTTTTGTTTAATCTATCTAAATCAGTTTTTAAATTTATAGAGGACCTATTTTGTTTTTTAATAAAAAAATTGTTATATTATATTAAAAAACTTTATATTAAAAAACAAAATAGGTCCTCTATAAATTTAAAAACTGATTTAGATAGATTAAACAAAAATTATTCAAATTTGATTAACTACATTTAGTTTTCATGAGTCTTGTCTTTCTCTTATTTCTTGATTGTTGTGACGGATTGTCCTATTGACCCACATTCAGATCTCAGGTACCGAAGGGATAACGTCGTCGCTTGGTCGCCGCTCCCACCTGTCACCTGCATTCTTTTCCTTGCCTTGATCAGGGTGCTGTGTGAGCACCGAAACGTTGGTAATGTAAATTGCATGCTTTTTTATTGTGATTTGATAATAATAAAAATAAAAAAAGACGAAAGAAATAAAAAAGAGAAGGAAGGGGATGTGGTTGATTGCCTTCTCATTTTTCTTTCCTCTTTTTTTATTTTTGTCCAAAGAAACAAATTTTTTTATTTTGTTTTTTAGGAATTGCAATAGGAGCATTTTGTGGTGTTTGCCCAAATTTAATCGTTGAATTCTTGTTGTTTTTTTCAGGAATTCTATATATTTAAAAATAGTAAGTGAAATTACAATGGGTTTTAGTGGTAGTTGCTGCCTTTTTCCACAGAACTTGAAGCCGCAGACTCGGTGATATCTACAGAAGAAGGTAAATGCTACTTTCTCGCATAGAAGTTAACCTAGAATTCAGGTGCCCAGATTGTGTAGTTACTCCTGATTTTTTGCAGATACTGTCGTTTCCCGTAGAAATAATTATCGAAATTTGTAGTTGCTACCTTTTCATCTGATGAGGCAATAATTAATTTAAACAATATTAACAATTTAAAAATATGTTTTCAACGATGTACAAAAACTCATTTTTCGCTTTTTTGCAGTTACTATCATTTTCCGTAGAATAGTAGCATACTGCCGCCCTGATTAAAAAGAATGGCATCTACATTTTTTCCATATTCCAGGGATAACAGTCTTTCCCATATTCCCCTTTTCAAATTACTCGGTCTTCCCTAATTCTCGAAAAACTTCCCCTTTTCCTTAAATTTTAAAAGTGCAATATATTTTTGAATTACGCGAAAAATGTGTTCAAATTATTAAATGTGTCTATTATTTATTATAATTAATTTAACTTTTCTAAATTTAAAATATTAATTTTTATAACTGAAATTACATTTTTTCTTACAGCTGTAATATAGAGCAATTTAATTTTAAGATTTAAGTAAGACTTTAAAGCTAAAATATTTTTTCGCTGAATTTATAGAAATCAAATATTTTTGAAATGTAAAATATTTGAGGCTCTCAAATTTAAATTCAAGGTATTAATTATAGTAAGGACGAAATGACATATCTTGACAAGGAATATTCAATTATACTTATAAGTATGACGATTTAGTTATTAATAATGGAAATTTTAACAGAGAAAGTATTCTTGATTATGTAAAAATAAATGTTCAATCTTTCTCCCTTTTTCGTGAAAAATTACTCTATTTCCCCTTTTTTGAGCTCCTTTTGCGCTTAGATCCTTGATATGCTTATGCACGTAATTCATGATTTAAAAAACCACGCCCTATCCCCTAAAGCTATCTGAACAACATACTTCTCTTGTAGAAATACAATGATTTTAAATCCTTGTTGAATCATACGACGGCAAAACGGCGTTTTAAAATTAGTTTTTTGACTCATTATAAACAAGAAGGAACCCACTTCATTATTACACATATCCATTTCAAAACCCATTGAAAATAAAGAATATCTAGGAATGAATAAGCAAGAATAATAATTATTTATTTTATGGGTGTGCAAAAAAGTCGAAACTTCGAGTCGGGTTGGGCTGGCTCTTTTTTCTCGAGTCGAGTTCAAGCTACTCCACAAAGGAGCTACTCGAAACTCGAAAGTTCAAAATTTGCATGTTTGAAGAAGTAACATTATGTTAACAAAATATGGATCCAGGATTGCGATCAAAATTGTGAAATAATCAATAAATGATTGTGTTTCATAAGAAAGACCATTTTTTATCAAAAATTTTTCGAGAATCCGAAACTTTCAACTAGCTCAAAACGTTTTGAGAACAGGAAAATTTCGAGCCAACTAACTCGACTTGAATCGATCGAGATTAGCTCCACTCGTTCGAACGTTTAAAAAATAAATTTTATTAACGGATCATAAAAAGGAGATTTTTCACTAAGTTTATCAAATTACCTGAAAGAAAATGTTTGAGGGGTCAAAGTCAAGCTCGGTGCTAACTGCGGAGGTCCAGACGTACGGAAGAGGGTATCTGTGCATTGGCTCTTATGTAAAATCGATATTCGGCTGACAACATCTGAGGATATTGACATCAAGACTTAACGTACATTCGTACAACTATGTGGTGGTTGGCGGTAGAAAGTAGAGTTCAGTAGAGAAAACATGTTTGCGCACGCTTGTTTGCGGTCTTCATAAATTTTTCTCAATTAAATTATCAAGTTTCGAAATTCTACCAAACAATATCATAATTGGCAGGGTTTGCCAAATCGGATAGCGAAAACTAGAAATCTGCATGAACAAAATTGGCGTAGATATGCCACGAAATCCAAGATCCAACGATCACTGTTAGCTTACCAGTGACAGATACCCTCTTTCGTACCTTACAAGCCTTACTACAGTTACCCCTCTAGCTACCTTTAAAACACTATAACTTTGGAACACTTCATGACTTTGGCTAAAAAATGTCAGGGAGAGCGTATCACAAGTTTCCGGAGAAATAAATTTCTGATTGTAACGAATACTGCAGTATTTTGCAAATGCGAACGTTTTTCCGCCGCCATGTAAAATTTAATTTTTTTTGTTATCCCCTTTTTTATCTAGACCCCTAGTTCTGTTGTATATCCAAATATTTTTCGTATACTTTTACCGATTATTTTTAATGCGCACCTATTGCATTCTTCCATACTTTTGGGTTTTTTACTTGATGACACAAACCTCTCTTTTATTCAATTGGGTATCAGTATAGTGGTCAAAGTTTTTAGCACTGGGAGTGATTTTAAAACAGTCCTTAATTAATTAAAATGCTTAAGATTAAAATGTTGTCTTTGTTCGGAATTTTTCCACTGATAAATGGTTTCTGTTTAATAAGATATGTGTATGCAAATTATCTTCCAGCGGGATTCTAAACCATTATCGATGGCCAAAGCGAAAGAAGAAGGACTTCGAGTAGCTAAATTTCCTCTGGATAACTATTTAGACTGGAAAGCTGGTTCTGGCAAAAATCTGAATTTAAATCACTGTGTGGAGATTCTGGTAGATTTTAAAGCCACTAACGATTGGGAGCACGCTTTGAGGGTAGTACCATCTCGAAAAATTATTAGACCATACACCGAGCATGACAACACACCGAGAATTGAAAGAACATTTCAGAATTTCGAGCCAAAATTCCAAAGTGGCCAAGCTTCGCACGTACCAGACTTAGCTTACTACAGCAAAGAGAGTCAAAAGAAACGAAACCGCTAGAGAGCAAAGAGAATATTTTATACAGATATAAATAGAATTTTATTATTAAACATGTCTTTTCAGTCGTGTTTACAAAAGATTTGTTTGGTAATACCGAGAACTGTGTAAATATAGTGTACAATATGAACAGTTCTTTTTTTTTAAGGAAGCTTTTTTGTTATCTGATATAAATAAATATCATTTTTCTGCTACGAATTTCACTTATGTGTAGATTAAGTGGCAATTACCCTATCTATAAAAGCGTAGAAAACTGTGTAAGTTCCCTTACTCTTAATCTCACTCTGAGAATAGTGTATGTAATGAGATATTTCGGAATCAATCCATTTATGAAAATGAAGGTCTGTACATTATGGCAGTCGAATAGCAAATATTTCGCAGTCCTGAGTTGTGAAATAAAAGTTACGTTACAGGTACATTTTAAGAAACGATGAGTTCATACAACACGTATTCCGATCACGACTTAAACCAAACGTCACGCACTAAATTTCAACTCTCGATACACATACAATTTTTTGGGGGTTACAAATACTTATTAATATTAAACCATATAAGCCTCATTGTAAAGTCAAGTCTTTCAGTGCGAATATAAGTTAATTAAGTGAAAAAAAGATTCAGCGAATTTTTTTTTACTGGGGAGACATCCTTCTATTCTAAACGAATTTTATCAAATAAATTTTAAACTTCTTCAATTCAAAAGCTCGATATTTTTATTTACACAATACGATGCAATACGATGTGCAATAAGTATGGAATGAATTCAACAAGATTTAGCGAGAAAACCTCGAAATAATATTTTGTTTTTTAACATAGTAAAAATTACTATCGTTAATCACTTTACGTGCGTTTTCGATTTTTAAACCTAATTTATGCTCAGACTTGTATACATTTCTAAGTTCCTTTATTCTAAGAACTAAATTGTCTTTTACTTGTTTTATGTAAAACTATTTACACTGGCTTGAAAACTCTTCTTGATAGATACGTGAGGATAGAGTTGACGCCACTCCTGCACTTTGACGTCGCTGATTCCATCGCAAAAGCTGAGGTCCATCATTTTTAGGTGGGGACAACAGAGAAGAAAACGCAGGAATATATCGTGGGTAAGGGAGCGAGCTCCCATGACATCCAGCTGTTGGAGACGTTGGCACAAAAGTAACGGTTCGAGATCGCGATCAGTGAGGCCTCTTAATGCTGTCAAAAATACTTTCTCTAGATTTCGACAAGACATCAAAAGAGCTCTCAGTGAATCGCCGGCTATTCCCATTCCACTGCTGAAAGAGTTATTAAGATTTAGACTTTGCATAAATACTTCAGTACATGAAAAATAAATTAAAAAGATTGAAAAGTAATAAGAGTGCCCTATGTCTTTCTAGGAACTTTCGAAATTGTCTTAGAATACTTTCCTCGAGTTTTTGTGATTTTTTTTCTTCAATTTTTTCCCAATTCGCTACTTATTTTCAATTTTAGTCACATTGAAACTTTTACAATTAAAAAAATTAAAAACGTAAAAAATTGGACCATTTTAGTTGAGAACATCACAAATTGAATAATTTTTCATTAAAGCTTTATACCTAGTTAGACAATTTGAAATTAATAGCGTTTGAATAATTTCAAATTCATTTACACTGGTCATCAAAATTAAACAAAATGTGACCTATGTGTATTTTAAATGGAACGTGTCGTTTCCGTAGTTAGTTTGTTGTGCTGAATTCAAATCCGTGCTCCATTTTTCGCCTACGCATCAGATTTTTTACTTTAAGTGAAGCGTTTTTTCGAAAAATTACAAATTGTGCTACACGTGGATGGAGGAATGTTTTTAAAAAATCGATACATGATTTCCATTGGAAAATATAAATTCGTAATAACATTTTTTGAAATGCTTCAAGAAATGAAAAATAATAATTTTATTTTACAAGTAAAGTACCTATATAAATATTATCTTT
Organism: Andricus quercusramuli; assembly: GCA_932178445.1. Lineage (NCBI taxonomy): Eukaryota > Metazoa > Arthropoda > Insecta > Hymenoptera > Cynipidae > Andricus > Andricus quercusramuli. The sequence continues at coordinate 92,448 of CAKNXH010063787.1, forward strand.
GTACGTTTTGTGTTTTATTTTTCTAGAAGAACAAATTTTGATTTAAAAAGGGGAAGGCATGTTCGTATTTGTGACGTCACCGTGGGTGGTTGAAGACCCTTATTTCTATTTATCAAATAAATTTTGCACATCTACATGTAGCGATTAGTAATTTTTCGAAAAATTGTTGACTAAAAAAAATAAAAAATCTGGCCTGTAGACAAAAAATTAAGGTCGTATTCGAATTCAGCATGAAAAACTACTGCGGATACGATAAGTCCCATTTGAAATACATGTAGGTCACTTTTTGTTGACCAGTGTTAATAAAAGTTGAATAATCCCATGCCTATTTATAAGAAATTTACATTTTTGAATTTTGGAAATGCAACTTTAAGTTGGAAACGTTATGAAATGAAATGAAATTGGATTATTTATTTTCATTATGATTTTTCAAATTTTTCTAGGTATTTATTTACGCAATAAATTTAATAATAAATTCCTATTTGAAAATAGTCCACTTGACATGTTTAAAATTGCCGAATCCATAAATTTGGAATCCTTCAATCTGAACATAATTATTGTATATAAGTTCTTTAAATTGTATTGCGATAAATGAAATTTTCGTATTATAAGAAATATGAAAGCAGTTTAGAAATATAAATCTTATATTTGAAAATAATTCATATTAAGAGTTACATTAGTTTTATTAATGTGATTATTCTTCAATCATATTTTTTCTTTCCCTATAGTTCACTAATTTCTCTCAAATGAGGGCGCCTTTGTGTGAGGTCTAGAATATTATCCAAATTGCCGTGAAAAAATTCTGAAAAGGCCTAGAATTTCAAATTCTATATTCTGTAGTAACCCTCTGATATAAGAAATATAATAATATTATATTATGCAACATGTGCGTAAAATGCGGATTTACACACGCGATCACCACAAGTGGGTAAATCGTACGCACATATTACATACGATATTTTTTGACACAGTGTGTATAAAAATGCGTTTTCATACACCCTTATGAGTGTCTAAAACGTGCATACGAGTGCGTAAAAATAAGCCGTTTTATGCACTCATATGGGTGTGTAAAAACGCATTTTACACACACTGTATCAACAAATGTTTTAAATAATAAATTTCATCAAATAGCAGAAAAATAGAATCTTACAATTAAGGTTTATAATTTTTTAAAAGTGTCAAAAACATCAAGGATGGAGTTATCCTTGTTATTTTACGTCTGGGTAAAAAACAGTTGAGATTAAAATAAAATAAGGAAGGCCTATTTTATTTTAATCTCAATATAATTGAACAAAAAAATCTTTTAAAGATTCTAATAGCTCATCAATTAGTAACAAAATATCAAAACAGCATCTTACAATGTGAGTTGAAGGGCCACACTGCATACGGGCGTAAGTGCCAATTTTCGGAAATGTGTTTTATTGACATAAAGTAATTTTGTTAACCTAACTCATATTTCTGTAGAAGATTATGGTCCAGTTCAATTTAGAATTAGGTCAAAATCCATGTTTTGTATTTCTTTTTATAAAGTAATTTAACGGTTTTGCCTGTTCCTTTCACCATTCAATAGAGAAAAGTGATACCTCGAAAGTACTTTTTTTTTTTTTTTTTTTTATTAATTCAAAAAATAAAATAAACATGCAACTCTTTGTGTGCCCATATTTTCATTTTTGGGGACGCACCGCACCACTTATAAGGGGGTTTTTCAAATGTGGCTGCTTCTTTTAGGGTATTCCTTTCGCGGGTTGATAGAATTAAGTAATAACTCGAAAGTACTTTGTGGTTTTTGTTCTAAATTGACAAATAAAACATTTACGCAACTTTTTAGGTGTCAAAATTAGAGTTTTTTGGGACGCGCCGATAATTGACAAGGGTTTTCCCGCACACCATTTTTTTAAAGCTCTCTTTTTGCGATTCAAAAATAAAAAATGTATGCACTTCTTCATGTATCAAAATCAGAATTTTTGGAGGCGCGCCGCTCCTTTGATAAAGGTTTATTTTGGAGATGGAGGCTGCTTTCAGGATTTTCGTTTCACAGTTCGATGAAGCCTAATAGTACCTCGAACCGTTTTTGCACTTTTTTTTTAAATTAATTGAGTGAAAGTTAGACAGTTTTTTGTTTCTCCTTCAAACTTGGGGTTTGGCACTTAAGGTTCATGCATGCTCGAACGCAAAACTGAATGCGAGCGGGCGCTCGCGTCAGGATCGAAACTGTGTTGAGCAATGGTTTGATTCACACTGGACAAGCGCATCGTCGACACGCTGACAAAAAGTCTAACCTGACGCTTTTCACAGTTTTCACAGTACGCCTCCACACTGGGGCAAAGACAGTGCCTACGAACAAATTGATTTTCACATGGCAATTAAGATCCGATCGCAACGTTTCTTTTTTCCAATGAAAGATAAATAAAGTCCGCATAGGGCTATTAAGTTCGGTTTTTGAAAAAAATTAATTAGTATTTCTTTATTCAAAAACCAGAATTAAATTTTTGTTTGTCTCTTTAAAAATGCCGTTTTATATAAAATATTTACATTTATTCTAAAATGCCTACAATTGCTAAAGCAACTACCCAAAAATGTCTTTCAGTAAAGTACAGAAGCTTAAAAATGTCGGGGAGACCACCCTACAGTAGATAATCCTTAATTATAAGCACAAATAGAAGTCAAGTAATCAATTATAATGTTAGTATATTAACACGTATCGTGTCTTAACTATTAATTACATTAAATTAATTATTTAACATCCATTAGTCTTTTTAATTATTGATTATATACTGTAGGATTATTATCTACTGTAGGGTGGTCCCCTATTATATTTCTCATGAAGAAATAACTGGATGAAAATGGTTTCAGGGGGATTATCAACGTTTAGTAATTTTTTCACCACATTTTAGAAATTGATAAGCTTAGAAAGTTATTAAACTAAATTCATCAAATCTAAACAAATAAAAACTAAATTCATCAGCTGTTTGTTTTGGTGCACTTCTTTCAACTTAATCAACTGCAAAGAACAATATCTTAAGATTTGATATGGGCCGAATCCATTTCAAATCATGCAGGCCGGGTGACATGTTCATGATTAGCTTGCCACTGAATATGTTTTGTATGTAGAAAATAAAGAGACAAGTATTGTCTAAAATTAACATTGCAACATTTCAACTTTTTTTTTTCGAATATTCAAACATTTTAAGGTTAAAATGCATTTTTTTACTTATTCTTTCAAAACCATGCTATTTTGCAATTTTTAACATATTGAGGCTTTCCTTTTTCCAGTTTGTCAAGTTTTTTTTCAATCTTTCAAAACCGATGAGAAAATGGAAGAATAAATGAAAAGTGGTACAATGAGGCTTTCTTTCAATTTTGACTTTGAAAATGGCGCCATTTTTGCAACTTTTCAAATATTTTGAAACCGCTCTTTTGAGACCAATGAGAAAAACGAAGAAAAAGAGAACAGTAGTGAAGCTATTTCGATTTTTTGAAAAATTAAAACACGTCAACAACTACTGGCTGTTTTGACGAAATTTCGTCTTTAATTTGTTCAAAAGATCGAATAACTATCGAAAAAATTAGGTAACTTAATATGGTAAGAGGGTGTCATCTATTGGTAACTTTTTGATCGATTTCATTGTAAACACGGTTATTATTGTAAGACAATGAACTTAGTAGATAATTGTTTATGTTTGTTCACATTCTAGTAATGTAATGCCTGTCAAATGTTGTAGCGGCTTACGGTAAAAACCGCAAAAATATGTATAAATAAAAGGTAACTCGAAGTCTTTGAGTAGCAGAGCACATGTACAGTCAAAGGCCGAGAAACGAAGATGTACCTAGTTAATATAAAAGTATATGGTACGCAGGTAGGCAAAGGTGGATAGGCAGACCGTGAGGAGACAATACAAAAGGTGGTAGCCACATGTTTTGAAACGACGAAGAAATCTCTAAAATTAGTCCAGACGCCAACCCCATTTCCGTCGGATCGACGAGGTCCATTCGATTTTTTTCTGGATTCTTATGTAAAATGATTTCCAGAATCCAAAACTGTGTAGCAGAACTCTGGAAAATATGCCGTTCTCGACATCTTCGCAATGAATTATTTTTTTTATAAGCGTTAAATTAGAAATTTAAATTTTTAAATGTTTTTTCTTCTCTTGTTAGATCAGCTCATATGAAACAATAGTGGTTCAGGCATTTTTTCGCTCCGATTAATATTTATTGCACAAAGTCAATTAACGTGCAAAATAAGTGACAATAAATACTTTTATCAATAACCAAAAAAGTATTTTTTGAATGACAAGAAAGTAACACTATTCTAAAAGTACCAACTGGAATACAAATTTTTGTAATGAACACTGTTCCTCTAAAGTTAATAATTTGCAAGATAACAGAGCTTTTGTTAAAAGTCATTTGATCGCGTTACAACAAATAGTCATTTTGCATTGAGCGAATTTGTGTTAGAGAAAAAATTCCTGCGAAAAACTATACTTACCAGCTTGATGAATACAAGTATATCTGAAATTATCTATGAATTGTTTAATTTTATGCAAATTAGGATGATTGTTTAATTTGCTCGCTTTGAATTGATAAAACTCTTTCGGGAAAAGTAATAAAGGTGTCAAAATTGGTGTACTTATTCTTTGAAGTTGTACTAAAATGATGATGTGGTCCAAAATTGCAAAATTTAAATATATGGACCTCTAAAATTGTTTAAATTTTGTGCGACTATCTCTTAGAAAGACGGGGGGGAAAAAAATCGGAAATTTCTACGAATTCAGTCATATCAATTAATTTATTGTTGTTTTATTCGTTGAGTCCTTTTAAGAAAACTAGATATTAATAACTTTTCAACGAATAAAAGAACCAAAATTTGGCTGGTATGACTGCATTCGTAGTAATTTCCTAAAATTTTCCGATTTTTTCCCGTCTTTCTATCACACGCAGAAGCAGAGATAGTCGCTCAAAATTTAAACAATTTTACAGATCCCTACATTTAAATTTGGCAATTTTTGACTAAATCATCATTTTTGTACAACTCCAAAGAATAAGTACACAAATTTTCACACCTTTATTACTTTTTCAATTCAAAGCGAGCAAAAATTAAACAATCATCCCAATTTGCATAAAATAAAACGATTTATTGATAATTTCAGATATACTTGTATTTATCAAGTAGGTAAGTATAGTTTTTCGCAGGAATTTTTTCTGTAACACAAATTCACTCAATGCAAAATTACTATTTGTTGTAACGCAATCAAACGAGTTATAACAAAAGCTCTGTTATCTTGCAAATTATTAACTTTAGAGGAACAGTGTTTATTACAAAGATGTGTATTTAAAATGGTACTTTTGAAATAGTGTTATTTTTTTGTCATTCATACAATACTTTTTTGGTTATTGATAAAAGTATTTATTGTCACTTATTTTACACGTTAATTGACTTTGTGCAATAAATATATTAATCGGAGCGGAAAAATGCCTGAAAAACTATTGTTTCTCATGAGCTTATCTAACAAGAGAAGAAAAAAAAATTTCAAACAATTCAAATTTTAAATCTTTAATGTAACTTTTGTAACAAAATAATTAATTGCGAATATCTCGAGAACAGCACATTCGCCAGAGTTCTGATACACAGTTTTGGATTCTGGAGGTCATTTTAAATAAGAATCAAGAAAAAAATCGAATGGACCTCGTCAATCCGACGGAAATGGGGTTGGCGCCTGGAACAAATAAATTTCCAACGAAGGATCTTCAATTTAAGGTAGGTATAATAAAATTTGGTACAGATGTAAGCTCTGAGGAGACATTCTGAGTGGACCGCGACGAATTTTGCTGGTGCGCCTCCACTCAGTATATAACTAAAAAATGCGTTCCAAAGTACGTCACGTAAGCGTTCGAGCATACATGAACCTACACGCCCGTATGCAGCGTGAAAAAACGTCCAGAAATTCAAAATACCTCCATAGAATAACAAATAATGAATATTATTGGATTGAACTTCTTCACAATACTGATTTATTATATTTTTTAATGCCTTATCCCTCCAATAAAAATTAAAAAATGGGCCTAACAATTTTTCAAATCTATATCTCAACTTCGAAGTTTATTTCATTTGTGGAAGTATAATTTAAAAATCCATAGGATTTTATGCTAGACAGAATAAAATTTAACATACTCAATATTGCTTATTATTTTACATATATTTTTATATGCGTAGATATAAAGTTTGAGGTAATTTTCTTTGTTGAAAAAAAAAAAATCTTTATGTGAAAATCGTACTCTGTATTCCTGAAAAAATTTAATAAATTTGTTAATACTTGAGTATCTGAGTATCTTTCGTGCAATAATTTAAAATTTTGCATGCGTCCTTTCTTCGTAATTTCGTACGGTTTTTTGTTGTAATTCCATGCAAGTAGTGTGACTTTTTTAGAGCCTACTAGTTAATCCGATACGTGATTATACCGGATTATATCCCTATGAATACTTTTTTCGGTCTAATGCAACGAATACTTCTAAATGTTCTATACTTCTGGACCTGCTTATTACTAAAAAAATGTAAAACCTTTATGATTTGTATTTTCTTATATACTTACCACCATCCAAAATCGACTTCACGAAGATGAACGCAGTGAGTTAAAGCTCGAACCCCTTGAGGAGTAAGAGTTTGCGACTTCCAAAAGTCAATACTCTCCAACTTTGGACACGAATTGGCAATTTCAATTGCTACCTTATCCATGTTCAAACGATCATGCATTCCTGCCAAGTTAACATGACGAATATTCGGATTTTTCCTCAGGATTTCACATAAATTATTAGTCTCAATATTTGTTCTATACAGTTCCAGTCTTTCGAGTAGTTGCAGACTCCCTAGTTCCGAGAATCCGCTGTTTGTGACCTCAGTGCAGTTTCTAAGACACAATTCTAAAAAAAAAATCTACATAAACTTTCTATAATGTGGCAAATAATGCTGGCCAGAGAATATAAACAGTAAAAAAAGTAAAAAACAATGTCATCAACTCACCTCTAAGGTTTTTGCAGATTTGCGGAATTTCACGTACGACGAAATCGTTGACGAAACGACAGCAATTGAGACGAAGGTGCGTTATGAGATTTCCACAGTTTTGCAGAAAATCTACAAAATCTTGACTACTAATCGCATCGTAATTACCACACCAGGACAGATCCAATCGTTGTAAATACTGACATCTTGGTACTAAATTCTGTAACGCAGTTGCGTCTATACAATACCAGTACGGTTTTAGGTTCAGACTAGTGTAGAGTAAAGCATCTCGAGCTATGTTGTTAAAGTGCCTGTTTACTTTGCAACATTGACAAAGAGATCGAAGGTCTAGGTTATTCAAAATTTTCAGCAAGGTTTCATCCTAAAAAAGGTAATGTTTTAAAACCAATTATAAGCAAACGCATTTAAGGTATTTATTTACCCAAACGACTTACGGGAAGAACAGAAAAGCTGCCACATGTCTTGTGATCTATGTTACTCGAACAGGGTGATAAGTCACTGTCAGCTGCAATTGAATTTATGGAAGAACGATTTATGTCTCTTATCAACTTCGGAAATTCTTCTTGTAAAAATTGCTGCAGACTGTTGAAAGCTTCTTCTATAGGCGGAACGTAATGACAATGCAAGCCGAGCTTAGCTGCCAGTTTGCCCTTAGGAACTTTATCCGTGACTTTGCTAAACATGAAAAAGAAAGAAAGATAATGAAGTAATTTGTATTCTATGCTCATTATTAATTCAATTTGGTTATCAATACCTTTTGTACAGTACGCAATGTTTGTGCAAATTATTTTTCAATGCTTTCAAGTCCTGATTGACCTTTAAATAGTCGGGCGTCAGGTTATGAATATCTTCTTTATTAGAACCTGTACCTCCCAATTCTCGTAATAAAATACTCAGACTTCGATTTTGAAATCCAACGTGTGGAAGTATCAATTCAGTTGTACCGATCAACAGGACAGCGTCTAGTTCTGTGTAGTAATCCAAGAGACTATGATTAAATTCTAATCTCAACATCTTCGTTTTGAAATTACAGAGCTGCAAAGGTGGTGAAAATATCCGGGGCTTTGGGGGAACGACTTGTGGAGGTCCTCTCCACAATTGGAACCATTGTCCACTTCCGTCCCGAGCCCAGATCCTAACTACACTTCCTGGATTGTAGGTTTCGTAAACGGAAACTCTTATGGGATACACTTCCTGATAGTACTCTACATCTGAAGGAAAAACCAATTTTATGGAATAACACATTTGCGGAGAAAAATAATTGTAATCGAATTCATTTTAAGTCGGGCACAAAATTTCGGGCAGTTACGAGTATTTGAAATTTGACGTCTATTTAAAAAAAGGAAGTTTTTTCTTTAAGCTTCTATAGTTTACGATCTAATTTAGATATTCCCATTTTCTTTTCGCATCCTGGTGGGTTTTACAATCTCCTTTTAAGATCCGTCGGAATTTTTTGAAGTTTAAAATTAACAAAGCAGCGAAGATTTGTTTGAAAATATAAAAAGTTGTTTTTTACAAAAAATCCACACTCGTATTTTTGGCCAATTCTGCGTTGAATTAGGTCTGCTATAAGGAAGACATCTTGTGAGTTTTATATGTTTTCCTTCATACAATCGAATTTTCTTATTTTTCTAGGAAACAAAGAAAGATAAACTACTGGCGGAAATTATCTACATTCATATTTTTGGAGCTGTTGCTAAAGTTCCCTAATTTTTATATTATTAACATGCATTTTTCCCCTATAATTGCACAAAATGTGACAATATTTTGCGACTAATCAACCCCAGTTGAAAGCAAAATGTCAATTTAATCAAAAATATTGCAAAACAACGTCAAATATCGATGTTTTCGAAAATCTCGAGTAACTCTGATGCAAAAAGGTTAAAATTTTAAAAATAATTATAGTAACCGCCATGATTTAAAAAAATGTTAAACAATAATATTTTCATACATATTACGTATTTTGGAAACTTTGCAACTTTTTTGCACCAAGTTTAATCCTAGGCCAGAAACTAGGGAAAAATTCTAAAGATATCTCAACAATTTAGAAAAATACCATAGACACTTACCTTTAAAATGAGCCCAACAACAGCAAAAAATTTGAAATGTTTTTAAGTTATGCCACTTTTTCGAAAACATCAAAATTTGACGTTTTCTGCAATATCATTTTATAAAATTAACATTTTGCCTGAAACTTCAGTTTATTAGAGGTAAAATCTTATTACCTTTGACAGCATTACGAGGGAGAGATGTCATGTTAATATTATAACAATTATGGGACTTCAGCAGTAGCTCAAACAATTGGCGTGTACATAATTTACGCCGGTAGTGTACAAAAAATTGTTAAGAAGTTTGTACACCTAGAAAAGTTGTACAAACATTAGATTTTTAGAACTAAAAATTTTACCGGCTTAAAAAATGTTTCAGCCCGCATCAAGCTGATACGATGTCTTTATTATACAAAACAAATTTACAAAATATTGAAAAAAATAAATCTTCTGTATTTTTTTAATTTTGAAAACATGAAAACCCCTACTTTTTGTTGGCTACAGAAGGCCTAATTCAACGAAAAATTGGCAAAAAATATAAGTTTGGGTTTTTTTGTTGTTGTAAAAATCGTCTTATTATATTTTTAAACAAAAGCGTGATTACTTTGTTAATTTTGAATTTTTTCACATTTTCCGACAGATTTCGAAAGAAAACCATAGAACTCACCTGGATCCGAAAAATAAAATAAGAATATCGGTTTTAATTAAGATCGAAAAGAAATCTATTTTATCATGGATAATTTTATGCAAAATGAGCATGAAAAAGATTCACAATTGAAAAAAAGAAACAGACTTCTAAACTACCTCACTTTTCCGCTCTTTAGCACTGATGCCAATAATGGCGCCTTTTGCTACTGCGCTTGCGTTCGGGCCACGCACTGGTTGGCCGCAGTTGGCGCGCAATTCAAAATCAGAATTAAAAACAATTCTTGTAATTTAAATAGATAATTATTGAAAAATGCACAAGAATGTATATAAATTGTACGACTTCTGATTTTAGACAAAACAAAATTTATAAGACATATATTTTTTGAATAACAGTTTAATTTCTTCGACATTCTATATACATTCTTGTGCGTTTTTCAATAATTATTTATTAAAATTACAAGAATTGTTTTTAACTCCAATTTTAAATTGTGCGCCAACTGCGGCCAACCAGTGCGCGGCCCGAACGCAAGCGCAGTAGCAAAAGGCGCCAGTATTGGCATCAGTGCTCTTTAGAGACAAAAATAACCAGTGAAAAAAGAGGGAGAAAACTCAACCAAAGCCACCCTCTCACTTTTTATTTCTCCGTCCTTTTCATACTACTAGGAAACCAACCTAAATTTATGTAATAGCAGTGTGGTTTTGGAGTTTTCTCATTAAATTACGTAACACGTTTGAGGTTAGTTTAAAGGGACCCACTTCAAAGTGCACTTTCTCTGCCTAGGCAGGTAAATTATCCCACCACCAACAAAGACCTATTTCGCTGCTCTAAACCACGCCCATGAAGCGAGGAAACTATACTCGTGTTGCATAAAAGACTTTATGTAACGCAGGCATGGTTTACGCGGTTTGTCAGCCTATTCTGAGTTTTGTAAGTAGACGTTTAGACGAAAGGAGGGGCGGACTGCACAATTATGAGGATATACAGTAAAGTCTCCCGTATTTCCGTGTCCTTGAAACGTAAAGATTATTTATTTTCAAGGCTCGAGGGGACCCCACCTATACCGTGAGTAGGCAGGTTCTTTTTATCAAGCGACGTTCATTGGCTGCTCCGGCCTTGCATCGATGCGCCCCCTGCAAGCAACTTTTTCAACTACGCATGTACCGAAAAAGCGCGGGTCAATTTTAAATCAATAAATACTATCAATAATAATATACAGATAAATGCACCCGACATTCCTAGAACTGCTGTTTCTCCACGCAGCTTCTCAGCTGAAGGGTTGCAACTCTTGCATGAGAAAAACCAGCAGCGTAGCAACAAAGACACAAGTTACTCACATGCGGAAATTGCACGATATTATGTTTTCCAAATAGAAACGTTTCAAACGGCCCCGATTTGCGCAGTTGAAAATGTCGTCGTCCGTTGGCTAGTGTTATTGCTGACAAATTACGTGAAAAACGTAAAATTTCCTGGAAATAGTACAAGTTTCCAACTAAAAATCAAAAAGCGACTCAAATATTTCGCAACAATGCTAGGATAGGTGGAAATATCAGCCGTCAGCAAGGTTAGCTTATTATAGGACTGCAACTACACACGAGTTTTTGGAGAAAATTTCTAAGGGTAAAGGTAAGTGATAAAGGTCTGAATAGTAATATTTCTCAAGCGTAAAATCTTTTTTCTTAGTCATGTCCCATTTTTTTCTCGAGTGATGACCTTTCAGTGTCACGAAATACAAGCAACTTTCCGAAATTTGAGGTTACTAATTTGAGGCGCCACTAACCTGAAATTTAGGATATTTTATTTTGTGAAAATGAAAGGTCGTCAATTGACAAAAGAATGAAACGTGACAGAAAATACATTCTACACTTCAGAAATAATACCCTTTGTAAACTTATTACTTTTACGTATAGAATATTTTTTCGAAAAAGTCTGCGTTCCTGTGACGTCATCCTAAAATACTAAATTTAAACCAACGAGGGCGCTCTTCGGGCCTCTTTTTTTTTGATTGGTCAGCCACTGACGCGGAGGAGAGTGTGCAGGGACCGCGGTGGGAGTTGACGGACTTGAAATAGAGGGGGCTTGAAATAAAGGAGACTTTACTGTAATACTCCTAGGACAGGGTGTCTACTGAAATCCTGGAGAAAAAAATGCCCTGACAATTCCAGGTTTTTTCCTGGTATCCCACTATTTTTTCAGGTATAATTTTTCATGGAGCAATTGAGATATTTCGCATTTTTTAAAACAATAGACTGGGAATGTCAAACAAATTGTTATATATATATATATATATATATATATAATTATAAGTTATATATATACATTTATTTGAATGTCAACAAACAGTTAAAATTCCGTATACAGTTTTGCGAGTTTATTCTAAACAATGTTTTGTTACAGTTTCTACGAATTCAATTAATATGTTTAATTTAGAAAGCTTTGACAAATTATATTGCAAGGTATCCATAAATATATTAGCAGATTTTTATTTTATCTTATTATACTTACAATGTAGTGCATATTTAGGTAAATTATTTTTAACTAAATAGTAGTTCAATTTTAAACCAAAAAGATTAATCTTCTACCAAAAAGACCTTTTATCCAAAAAATACACGAATTCTCAACCAAATAGTTGAATTATGAACTAAAAATATCAGTTTTCAACAAAAAATGGAACATTTAAAGTTTTAGTTGAAAAAATTAATTTTCCACCAAAAGAAGACACGAATTTTCAACCAAAGTGATGAATATTCAACTTAAATTATTAATCCTCGACTGGAACTGATAAATTTTAAACAAAACAAAAAACATGAATTTTTATGAAGATAGTTTAATTTCCGAACAAGTAGTTTTATTTTCAACAAAAGAGATGAATTTTCAACGAAAATGATGAATATTTAACTAGAATCTTAAATTTTCAAACAAAACGATGAATTTTCAAAAGAGAAGATTAATTTTCTACCAAAGAAGATACAATTTTTCTACAATATACATGAATTTTCAACGAAATAGTTTAATTTTCAACTAAAAACGACACATTTTCAACCAGTTAAATTTTGAACTAAAAATGATGAATTTTCAACTAAAATTATGAATCTTAAACGGGAGTATTTAAATTTTAAACCAAAATAATGAATTTTCAAATAAAATAATTACTCTTTAACAGGAATAGTTGAATTTACAACAAAAAATATGAATTTTAAACGAAAAAGATTAATTGAAAAAAGACGATTTTGCAACAAAATAAATGAATTTTCAACCAAATAGTTGAATTTTCAACTAAAAAAGATTAGTTTTCAACAAAAACTGAAACAGTGAGATTTTCAGTTCGAAAATGAGCTTTATACGCAAAAAGGACCAAAAATTGAAAATTTAAATTTTTATTTAAAAAAGTAATGTTCAATCAAAGAGATAAATTTTTTATTAGAATGATGGAATATTCAATTGGCATGGTTACATTTTCAGTTTAAAAGAATTTTCAATTGGAAAAAAAATTTATTTTTCAACAAAATATTTTAAGTTTCAACCGGAATAGTTAAATTGTCGGTAAAAAAATAATTTTCAGCCGAAGAAATAAATAATTTTCAAAAAAATAGCTCATTCTTCAACCAAAGGGATGATTTTCAATTAAAATTACGAATCGTCAACCAAAAAAATTAATTTTTAAGAAAAGAGTTCAACTTTCAACCAAGTAATTACATTTTCATTTCCGAAAAGCTACATTCTGAACAAAACATGCAGTAGTTATATTTATAATAATTGCAAACGAGCTGTTGAATTTTAAAGCAAAAAAAAAAAAGAATTTTCAGTCAAGAAAATTAATTTTCTGTGGAAAAAATGAATTTTCAACATAATACATGAATTTTCAACTAAAAGCGATCAATTTCCAACCAAAAATAGAATAGTTACATCTTCAGTTAAAAATTTAATTTCAAGTAAAGAAAACGAATTTTCAACAAAAAACTTAAATACAGTAATATAATGCTACTCTTACAAATGAAGAATCAATGTTATTCAATTTTATATTGCAATAAAAAAGAATCAATCACGCTGTCGAAAAAATTCCCTAATTTGAAAAAAATTCCCTGACAATTCCAGGTTTTCAAGGTAGGGTACACACTAGAGTGGTACAAATTTCCACCCACTAGCTTTTAATTTTGATACACCTGAACCCCTTTAATTGTGCCCGGAAAATGCCCCAAAAAATGCAAAATAGCAGTTTTCTATCAAACTCATGCTAAAGACGGTATTTTTAAAAAAAATTTCGACATGAATTATTTTATCTTTCGGAATAAATCGTACAAAGTTGATGAATGTCAAGAATAGTAGTTCTTGTTTAACTTATTTGGTAATTATTTGAATAATTTTCATTTGTTTAAACAATTTTTTCTCCCTAAAATCGTAAAAAGTTATTATTTTCTGAAAATAATGACACAATTAAAGAATGTTGAAAGTAATACATTTTTGAAGGATGTTTGGTAATTATTTAAACAATTTTGATTTGTTTAAACAATTTTTCCCCCTGTGAAGCGTGAAAAATTATTACTTTCTAGAATTAATGACACAATTTAAGGAATTTAAGAGTAATATTTTTTTTCTACATAATATTTAGCAATTTTTAAAATAATTTTTATTTGTTTAAACGATTTTTGTTTGTTTAAAAATGTTTTTCTCTGCAAATCGAGAAAATGTATTCTTTTCAGCAATGAATGACACAATTAACGAATTTTAAGAATAATATTTTTTCGCTTAAGATATATGGAAATTATTTAAACAATTAATAATCATTAATAATCATTAATAACTACTAATAACAGCCTGCAAAAATGGTTTATATGAATGATTATTAATTGTTTAAATAATTTCAAAATATAAAATAAAATATATATATAAAAATATATAAAAATATATAATTATGTCAGTAATTGCAGAAAAGAATAATTTTTCACGCTTTACAGGGGGAAAAAATTGTTTAAAAAAATCAAAATTATTTGAATAATTACCAAACATCCTTCAAAAATGTATTGCTTTCAACATTCTTTAATTGTGTCATTATTTTCAGAAAATAATAACTTTTTACGATTTTAGGGAGAAAAAATTGTTTAAACAAATGAAAATTGTTTAAATAATTACCAAATAAGTTAAACAAGAACTACTACTCTTGACATTCATCAACTTTGTACGATTTATTCCAAAAGATAATAACTTTTCACGATTTACAGGGGAAAAAAATTGTTTAAACAAATACTAATTGTTTAAACAATTTCAAATGATTTAAAATATACTTTAAAACTCGTCACTTATCGATTAAAAATAATTCATGTTGAAATTTTTTTCAAAAATACCGTCTTTAGCATGAATTTAATAGAAAACTGCTATTTTGCATTTTTTGGGGCATTTTCCGGGCACAATTAAAGGGGTTCAGGTGAGTCAACATTAAAAGCTAGTGGGTGGAAATTATTCCTTAAACACTCCTCAAGAGGTGACAATACTTTAATTCACAAAAAATGTATAACAAGTACTTCTTTTTTCCATTTTTTTGAAAATCGAGCTTTTCCCATTAAAAACCCCATGTTAATTTCAAAAGCCCGGGGGCACGCACGGGTTAACGTTGAATAACAAAAAAATAAAAAATTACGGAATTTCTTTTTCCGGAAAACGAACAAAATGGGGGGGTTTATCACCAAAAATCGAAAGTCGAATTTTTGGACCACCCTAGTACACACCACGTAGGAGTATTATGGGCTCATAATCGTGTTCCGCATATGCGAATTTGCTTTTACGTCGGCCTTTTATTCTAGCCCTCCTATTCTGATGTTAATTTTATACGATCGGAACACTACTGACATATCTGATTATTCCATAATACTCTTGTAATATTATAATTAGAGGTGGTTAACTTTTAAGATAGTTGAATATATAAAAATTAAAAACGCTTCAGAACTAAAATGAAGAACACTAAACTAGTTGTTGTTGAAACCGTTAAAACGTTTAAGTGTGAACATTTGGAATTTTTGCAAAAAGGTTGAAATTTTTAAAATAATTATAGTACCCGCCATGATTTAAAAAAATGTTAAGCAAAAATATTTTCTTACATATTACGTATTTTATAACTTTTTATTGCTTTTAGTAGCTTCTAATTTTCTTATTTTTTTAGGAAACAAAGAAAGATAAACTACTGGCGGAAATTATCTACATTCATATTTTTGGAGCTGTTGCTAAAGTTCCCTAATTTTTATATTATTAACATGCATTTTTTCACCTATAATTGCACAAAAGGTGACAATATTGGCGGATAATTATTTATCTAATCTATTTTGAATTAAGATGCTAAATCTGAAATTGCTTTCTTATTCTCAAATTCATAAACTTTAATGTCTGTGAATTACAAATTAACAATTTAAAATAATTTAATTTTACTTGATCAAAACATTCCATGATCAAAACCATATAATAATATAATTACAATATGTTTGAATGTAAGGTTTTTTTATGATCAATTTTATATTTATTCTGGATCAATATAATATTTACCTATGTAATCATGGCTAACTGGTGATTCGTTGTTCTGTGGCATGTAATCAGTCAGTCTTGATCGGGCTTCATCCCACCATTGTCCATAGGTTCTCTATGAATGGAAGGTACTAATTTAATATATAGCAGTTTAAACTTGCGACATTACATAATTCTCAATCGTATATTTTTTATTGCAAAAGTATCAATATTTTTTTCTGAACTACTTATATGCAAATGAATTAAAGCATAGAGGATAGATAGTGTAATTCTTTCTTTGAAGATAAATCTTAAAAAGTATATCTTCCGAAAAAGAATGATAATTTTTTAAACAATAATCATAAAACTTCATAATATTTTTTATTCTTTAGCATAAGTAGAAATTTTTTAAAAATACATGCGTTACTAACTTCTTTAACTGGACAAACAATAGTTCGTATTTGTTTTGGGACATTCTTCAGTTAAGAAATCTGCATTTGCTTATTGTTATTCGTCCCCTTCATTATTATTACAAAAAATGTTGATTTCTTTGTAATTCCTTATTTTCCACACGTATTTTTTTTCTAGTCAAACTGATTTTAAAAAATCTGCCCGCTTCGCGGGCACATTCTCATCGCGCGCTTCGCGCGCGGCTCGCTGCGCTCTCTTGTTTGAGCGCGCCTAGGGCGCGCACCTGTTGTATCTCGCGCTTCGCGCTCGATGATATGTTTATCTCGCGCTTCGCGCTCGATAATATATTCACCTCGCGCTACGCGCTCGGACACATTTGCCTGACGCTTTAAGCTCGGTTCATCTTGGTTTTCGCACTTCATGTGCTTACTATTGCGCGCTTCGCGGGCTAATGCTCTCTTAGTTAGCTTCATCGTTATGACCTGCTTTTGGTTTAATTATGTAAACTTTACATAGAAAGAGGAACTAATTTACTTAAGGTTCTATCGACCTTAAGGAATACATTCTCATCAAGACACTCGCGCTTCGCGCTCGATATTTCGTTTAAAAATCATGTAAGTCTTGCGCCACGCTCGTTTCTGTTCATCGTTTAATGTAAACTCAAAAGTTTGATCGCGATCACGGCGCGCCATTTGGTTGTCGCGGTTCGCAATGACAATATTTTATGTTCAATGTTCTTCAAATAAAAATTATTAAATTTGTATTTGCTTTAAAATGAAGAAGGAAATTCCTTCACTTCAGCGTACATTTCCGTATCTGTCTAATAAAAAATAAATCATACAATCAGAAAGATTTCTTCCAACTATCTGAAAAGGGGCGAAAAAAAGTATCTAAGTTGTTTTTGGAACATATATATGATAAATTTTTGAATGATTATTGAAAAATGGACATTTGACAAAAATGGGGGGAGGGGTCAAATTTTACACAAATCTAATACCTTCTCTGGATGAGAATGTAAAAATAGAATAAATTGTT